>VDFB02281492.1:814309113-814583863 GCA_007258455.2 Sequoia sempervirens
TGCATAGAAAGCATACAACAATTAATGTTGCTGTGAACTAGTGTTCAATTTTGGTGGCCTCCTCTATCCACACAGTGGGAAATACGTCCTCCATTGGTACATGGAAAGCATTGCAATGTTTAATTCTGGTAACATTTTGTACCCACATGTCAAAAAATCCACCATCTTGTTTTTGGGGCATGCCAATAACCGCCTCCACCACTTTTCAATGTTTTCTTGCGCCTGCTTTCAGTATGTTTCCTTGGGTGTAGAATAACAAGTGTAATTACAACCATCCCCACAATATGGATACCATACAATAATTGATGTTGGTGCCACAATGACTTGCTCCTATGCAGCTGTTGCACATAAAGAATGAAACCTTGTAAAAAATTGAGAGAATCTAGCATTTTAAATAGCACCCTATGAAAAATTGAAATAATATATCCTTTTCAATAGCACCCTATCAAAATTAGGACAATAAAAACTAAGCCAAAGAACAATAATTAACAATGCATAATGGAATACAACATAAACTGTATAACAAAAATAAATAATTAGGAAAAAGGCTTCAATGTTGTATATAATAGTTAATATAAAGTATATAACTTGAAGTATGCCATGTCAAGGTTCAGACAAATAACTATTTTTAGAAAGAAAAAAAAAAAAACATTGGGAAGATAACACATGTACATTGTTCACATCTACTTTGACATACATACAAATCTACACATAGAAAAAAATAATATTGTCTCATTTATGGCTTCCGTTCTATGCAAATGGTTGCAACATATTAAAATAGTCTGTGTTGTTTTCCATAACACAATGCTAATTGTTGTTCTCTAGCTTTGGTTATATTCTTTCATTTGCAATGCATAATAAAAAGTTAATATTATAGAGTTTATGCTGTTATTCAAAAGGAATTCTTCACTATCATAGAGACTAATTTCTTTTTGACTATCTAAAAAAATATACATATACGATATTAGATGCAAAAAAAAATAATATAAAATAGTGATAATCAACAATGGCCAATGGAATCTAACACAAAGTGTATAAGATTAACTATGTTATTCCATTGCAACCATAACTTGAAACATAAACCCCCGAGCAAGAACATACATTATGATATTGCTATCAGGATTCAACTGTGTAGTTTCGAGTCAAACTCATTGACCCATGTTTCATGAGTAGTGGTTCAACAAGAACCCATCTCTCATGATATCAAATGGTCCACTTAGCACTCATTGCATCTAGGTGATGCTCACAGAGGTGAAGCAGTCCCGGAGGTCACCCATCCCGATTCAAGCGCGCTTAACCTCCAAGGTTAAGCCCGCTTGAGTTGTTACCCCATTTGCAAAACCTTCAACAAGTGTTGTGCCTTATGAACCATTCATAATAGAGCCCCTTTAGCTCATCAATTGATAAGTAGGAGGTATTTTTCCACGTGTCAAATTATGATATTGCTATCGGGATTCAACAGTAGTTTAGTCAAACTCATTGACCCATGTTTCATGAGTAGTGGTTCAACAAGAACCCATCTCTCATGATATCAAATGGTCCACTTAGCACTCATGAGTTGTTACCCCCATTTGCAAAACCTTCAACAAGTGTTGTGCCTTATGAACCATTCATAATAGAGCCCTTTAGCTCATCAATTGATAAGTAGGAGTATTTTTCCGCAGACAATTATGATATTTATCAAGTCAAACTCATTGACCCATGTTTCATGAGTAGTGGTTCAACAAGAACCCATCTCTCATGATATCAAATGGTCCTTAGCACTCATTGCACCGGAAAACTGGTTAAGCGCAGCGGGGATGGGTGACCTCCAATGAGCATCACCTAGATGCAATGAGTGCTAAGTGGACCATTTGATATCATGAGAGATGGGTTCTTGTTGAACCACTACTCATGAAACATGGGTCAATGAGTTTGACTCGAAACTACACAGTTGAATCCTGATAGCAATATCATAATTTGACACGCTGTGGAAAAATACCTCCTACTTATCAAGAACATACATTGTTTAGCACTTTGATCAATGGCGAAACCAATCTTTCTTATCACACTTAAGATACAGGCTATCATTCCAACAAGTACTTCTTAAGCATGGGAGAAATATAACTAAAAATCTTCTATGAAGGTGGTTGGAGGTTATTTTAGTTTCCTTCCATTGGGTGATGATTGAAAAATCAATACATGCAATCCATAGATCAAACAATATTGAAAGGCTAGAGGACAATAAACACGAATGCCTTCTTGAAAAGAAGAAAAATTGTATAAGATTAACTATTTTATTGTGTTGTAGCCATACATAGGCTATATGTTAAATGTTAAGGGAAGAGTAATGTCACAATTTATTGGAATGATGGACAATGCCTAGTTTTCTTGTGTTTTACTTTATTTCTCCTATGTGGAGATATGTCTATATACAATACTAGATGAAAACAATATTGATACATACTTAGGCATCCTTCGAATGATAAGCTATATTTTAAGAGTTGTATGGAACATTGATGACCGCATTGATCATAGTGATGGAAAATGTTTCTCCCCTATGTGTAGATATGTATGCATGTCATAGTGGATGCAAACAACATTGATACATAGTGATTTCTATGTTAATTTTTGTTGGGACATTATTCGAATGATAAGTTGTATTTTTTGTTGTTATATGGAACATTGATGCCTCCATTGATCGCACTGATGGCCAATGTATGTTCTAGGTTGGTTTTTTTAGAAGAACATAGTTTGTTTTTGAAATTATTTATGAAGATTTCTATAAATGTGCTTTTTAAAATATTCTAAATATCCCAACAAAAAAACTAAAATATCTAAAAGTTTGAAATTTAAAAATTTAGAATGGAGCTCATTAGCCTTTGTTGGTTTAATTGAATCTTTGGCTATCGTCTTGTTGTCACAATAGAGCTTGCAGCTGCCTGTCGATGTTGCATCTCTATCCTTTTCAAATAACATCCCCAGTAATGTCGATGGACTCTAGCTCTCCCCAAGTTACTCGACAACCCTCAAGCGCCGATCTCGTAAGTTTGTTCCTTTTTTTTTTGTTGGCACTTGTATTGGTTGTTTTCCATGCGTATTCAATGAAATGAAAACACGCTTTTCTTGCATTTGCAACCCTTCTTGTGTATAGTCTGACTTATTTATATTTGAGGTATTTATGTGGCCTTCACGTTTTTGTTTGTTGGCTATTTGGGAGTAGTCTATGTGTAGCTATTTATGTGTCTTCCATTTTAGTGGACTTGCATAATTTATTTTTGTTGTAATATTTCCTATGCAATTTCTAGTGATAATTGTCTCCCACATTATACACAATACTTTTGTGATTTAGCTTGAGCCTAGCTGCACACTTATATATCTATATTTAGACTTGTTGATAGGCATAATTGCATTTAATGCTATACATATATATATATATATATATATATATATATATATATATATATATATATATATCCATTGTGAAGTATAGATGTGGGTGACTATGTACATTGTGCGATTGAAAGTAAAACTCTACACTAAACAATGCCTAACTGAAAATAATCTAAAGTTTTGAATTATTGTGCTAAGTTTTCAATGCAACATATTATTCCACCTATCGACAAAATATAAAGCCCATAGATAAAGCAATGTTGTCATCACAAGTTGTGTCAAGTTATGTTCATTTCATTTTCCCAAGCAAAAAACTATATGTGTCTAGATTTAAACTTATCTATATTTATTAGATAGTGCCTATTGATAGGTCACTATTGGAAAAATAATTTTCTAGGTCTTTGTTGAAATCAACATTGTTTCATTCAAGGCTTTTGTTTTGTGTTGATGGTTGCAACACTATATATTTTATGTTGTTTTATACAAGGAATTGTTGACTATTGTTCTATAGCTTCTCAGCATGTGTGAGCCACCTTCACCACCTTTTCCACAACTACTAGAAGTCTTGTAATAATGGAGGGCTGCTAGCTACCCGAGAGGGTGCTGGTTTATATTGTTCTCTACAAGGCGTTGTTAACTACTCTCTATCTTTGGATATAAGATGAGACTACAAAACTATAGTCAACAATGCCTTCTTGTAAATGGCATAAAATATTTAGTTGCTTTGGTGACTTTAGAATGCTAAATATTTTTGTGGCCATATATGTCGACTATTGTATTTCTTATTGTGTGTGTTTATGTGGACTATTTGATTGCTTTGCAGCTTTTGCCACTACATGGAAACCATAAATTAAATAATATGCTAAAAGATATTCAACAACAATCAAGAATGTGTATATATCTGCATCTAACATCATATTTATATATAATGATGTTGCTTTTTTTTTCAAGCTGCATATATATGCATTGCATGCATTGGACCCATGCGTAGAATTTTGTTGCTTACAAATATATAAACACAATAAACTATGTGATTTCTTGTGTTTCATTTATTTCTTGCTTTTTGAAAATATGTATGTATGTGAAATTAGATAGAGGTAGCATTGATATATACTTCTCACCATGTTTATTATTTGGGTAATTCTCATGGCAACATTGTTTCATGTGTGGGCTCCATATATTGGTGATGGTTGCAATAATACCTTTCATTTAACACTTACCAAAGTTATTGAGTAGTTTATGTTATTTGGAATAAGGAATTGTTCAATGTTGGGTTGTAGACTGGGATGCACAACATACACAACAAAATTGTAGCGATAGGTTGTATAGTATGTCTAATAAGCCACATTGATTTCACCATTGATCAAACTGGTGGACGATGTATTTTATTGCTCAGAGGTTTGGTGAGAGCCAATGGGGCTCCATGACCTAGTGTGGTAGGGTGGGAAGTAAGCCTCATTTTTGTGTGTTTCATTTCATATTTCATATGTGCAAATCTATGTATTTTTGACATTTGATGCAAACAATATTCATATGTTTGAGGTCCACCTATGGATATATATGTGTGTTTTCTACATATAGCTTTGGATACATATATATCTATATAAATTTTCCTTTCTAAGAATATATGTAGAATATTTTATTGCTTTCCACCCATTCCCACTACATGCAAATCGTAGATGAAATAATATTTTTTCAGCTATTCAACAACAATCAACAATGTGTATATATGTGCAGTTAACTTTCAAGACATATATATTGATGTGGATATTTTTTTTCAACTCCAAATATATGTTTTCTTGTGTTGGATGTATATGTACAAATCTGTTGCTTGGAAATATATGCACGAGAAAAATTATGTGTCTCCTTTGTAGTGTTTTATTCCTCTTTTCTCCACTATAGATATTTGTGTATGCAAAATTAGATGTAGAAAACATTTGTATATATTTGTTGCTCTTATTATTCCTTTCATAAGATAGGGTGGACATCATTCCTTCTTTTTCTCTTGCTCATTTTAGTTAGCCTATGTATAGATACATATGTGAAATTAGAGACACACAACATTCATCCCTATGTGCAAACATGTATCTATGTAAAATGAAATGAAGAAAACATTCATATATACTACTTGATATACTTATTATTTTCATAGGTTAATTAAAATTTCTATTTGATCTATGGTTTCTATCCACCGGGAATGGTTGGAAACTGATAAAATAGTTCATGTTTTTCATGATGGGCTATTGTTGGCTGTTCTTGTATCATTTCATGGGTAGTTGTTATTTGTCTAGGCCTCAATAGCGGTTTGATAAATGCTTCATCTCACACTTGATATACAACTTTGCATTGTAACAAACCCTTATTGAGGTCTAGACAGGTAACAACTATGTTTCAAAAAGAACATTGAGTATTTTATTACTTTGCAAACATTGCGACTGCATAGGAACCATACACCAATTAGTGTTAATGCAAACCAATGTTTAATTTTGTTGGCCTTCTCCATCCATGCACCAAATGCTTTCAATTTAAAAAATCAAGAAATATCCACCAACTTTATCTCGACCAGACCACCCCCCATGATGGTAGAAGGTTCAAAAGACAAGAAGGTTGATGAAAATTCCAACCAAATTTCACACAAATAGGGGGTAACCACACATCCTACATGTGAGTTGTTATAGTTACACAAATGGTGGCATAAATCTTGCATCTGGCACTTGCAATACAACTTTCCATTCAAAAAATGTAGCAATAGAATAAACATAGGGATCAATGTGTATGAATATTGTTCGTACCCACTATGACATATATATGTATCTACACACAGGGAAAATATATTGTCCACCATTGTTATCAATGGTTGCATCAAAAAAACAACGCATGCCATAAATTAAAAAACCTTGTTTTGAACACTGACCCAAAAGGGGAAACCTACAAAACTCAAAAAATCAACAGTTACAAACTGATGCAAAACCATATCCACAAAACATAAACCTTAGACCAAATAAAATTTGATTCCAAAAACAATATAGTCTTCCTTTAACAATATTCACCTTATCAAATTTTCAAACACCCAATGGTTCCTTATCACAAATCACAAAAAGTATCCTACCACAAACCACAGACTACAAATGAAACAATGTTGCTAAGATTTTTCATGACATTCACCTCTTCACGCTTGCTTCAAGCAAACTTCTTCCCACTAGATTCCTCTATGTTGCCTTGTATTTCAAATTCTGCAAGAAATTGCATAGCCTAATTAGTTTTAATCCATTGCGAATATAGCCAAGAAATAGAAGCCATAAAGAGAAACCCATAAAAATTCATAGTAACAAACCCATGCAAAACCATAGCCACACAATGTGATCCTTGAATGAAATAATATTTGTTTCCAATTTTATTTTATTTTTCTCAATAGCACCTTATCAAAATTTGAAACAATCAATAGTACCTTATCACAAATTGAACAATATAGGCCGCCACAAACCAAAAACCACAAATGGAACAATATTGCAAATTTTTTTTTTGATATGCACTTCTTCCCGCTTGCTTGAAACACACCTCTTCCTACTACCTTTCCTATGCAAAATGACCAAAAAAATATTGTAGGCGACACTTTTCTTTTTCTTTTGCAACCATTCCCCCATGGAAAACATACATAATAGCTTACTACCACCTTCACAGAAGCTGCATAAGGCTTGATAAACTTGCACCCTCATATAAGCTTGCCTTCCTTTCTCACCTCTCTGATAGCGGGTATAGCAAAAGAATAAAACCCAACAATACCTTATTCAAATATAACCTTCTCAATTGCCCTATTGTGAACATGAAATAATGTAGCATAAGCCAGAGAACAATAATTAACAATGCTTGATGGAGTCAAGCATAAAACCCATGTAGAAAAATAGGCACAAAATGCCAACCATAAATGAAACAATATTGATTTTAACAAACAATATAGGATTTTGAGAATAATTCCTTGAGGAAAATTCAAACAATACAACCTTTCAACAACACTTTATTGAAAATGATACAATATACCCCAAGCTAGAAAATAACAATCAACAAAGCCTTAATAGTGTTAACAATATAATTCCTTTGCCTACATAGATACAAAGTGAAAGCAATAAACAAAATCCCACACAAAAATATTGCAGTGGCAAAGGCATGTGAAAATATATTATTTTCTCAACAAAACATAATAAAATTTTTTAAACAATATCGCCTTCTCAACAACATATTTTTGAAAATGTGACAACATAGCCTAAGGTAGAGAACAATAATCAACAATACCTAATTCAATCAAACAAAAACTATATAACATTGACTATTTTACTCCATTGCAACCATAGCCACAAAATGAAAGCCATAAATTAAAAAATATTTGTTTCAACAATAAGCCAAATGGAGAAAGCCATGAAACACAAAGATTCATAGTAACATACCCTTGCAAAACCATAGCCATAAAATGTGAACCATAGATGAAACAATATAGTCTTTTCTCAACAACACCTTTTCCAAATTTGAAACAATCAATAGTGCATTATCAAAGATCAAGCAATATACCCTGCAACAACCCTTGAATCACAAATGAAACAATATCACAAAGGGTTCTCCCAATATGCACGTCTTTGTAGTTCTTTCATAAACTGACGAGGGAGCAACCCGAGACACGAAAATTTACACACAACTAGAGAATAATTTTATTATTCAGAAAAATTAACTTCTTACATGCAGAGGATCACAAATCCTCAAGCTCTACAATACATACAAGTTACAAAAATTATAGTCACTACAAAGTTCTCCTTTTGTAGCATGCAAACTCTTTTTCCCTAAAAAAACTACAAAAATAAAAAAATCTCCCCCACAAATAGCTCCCTTTTCCATTTTGGAGCCAAAAAATATTTGAATTATCATATTTTGGTAGTTGGCACCATAAATTACTATTTTAAATTCAAAATTAAAAACATCATTCAAAAATTGGTACATTTTGAAAGTGTACCAACTTCCGGGAGCCATAACATTTGATCTGGGACTCCATTTTTAGAACCATTTCAACCGTCAAAAAGGTCTCAGAGTAATTGAGAACATTCTCAAAATCCTCTACATCAATTTTGGAAAATTTTCAAGCCATTTTAGGGACATTTAATGCCTCAAATCTAATCTGGAAGGTTTTCAAGTGCATTTCTGGGAGACTGAAACTACAATATCTTTCAAACCGGGAATGCTCTCAACCTGATTCTTTCAACAATATTCTTATTTTTCCATTCTAAATCCTCCCATATAATTTTTGTCCCCAAACTTCTTCAAATTCCAATACCTACTAAAAATAGCAGTTGACCAGAAAAAGCATAAAAGCAAAATTGAAAGTGGGGAATTACATTGTGACGAAAAGGGTATCCAGAAAAGCAAAGACATCTACAAAAGCTAACCAAAGGAAACATAAATGGAATGCATATTTTTGGGTGATGCCAGATTTCCCTTACACCACTAGATGCTCCTACATCAGAAACCCAAGGTAATTTGAGAAGTGATCCTGTCACGTCTTAGATGGTTGAAGAAAACCCAAACGATCAACCTCTTCCTTCAACAACCATGATGATTCTTCCACATGCCTTCCTCTCCACTTCACCAAATATTCTTCATACTATATGTTTCTGGTACTCCTTCCCACACAGTTATCTAGGATTACTTCAATCTCCTCCTTTGAAGTAGGTGCTGGAATGCCACACTATTCCATTGCTAGTACTTCCTCTACACCACCTTCATAATACTCTATCAAATCTGAAATGTTGAACACAGGGGAAATGCTGACTCCATCCAACAACTCTACCTCATATGCATTCCCTGAATCATGCTTCTTCAAAATTTTACAAGGAGTGAACATTTTCATCTTCAATTTGCTATAGGTTCCCACTAGAAACTATTTTTTCCTCAAGTGGACCATCACTTCATCACCAACTTGAAACTCCTTATTCCTCCTCTTTTGATCTGCCTTAGCCTTATACTACATTTTCATCAAGATATTAATATGTTCTCTGACCTCTTCATGTACATTCTTGATGTTCTCTATAAAGTCTTCAGCTTCGATACTAGTCTTCTTCTCATGGTCCATCTTCCTCAATTCTAGAGCAATTCTGGGACTAATTCCATACACAATTTGGAATGGTGATCTTCCCATGCTCTAGTTGACAGAATTGTTGTAAGAAAATTCTACTTGGGGTAAGATCAGGTACCATCCCTTGGGTTTATCTCCTACCAAACATCTTAGTAGGTTGCCCAAACTTTAGTTCAAAACCTTAGTTTTCCCATTAGTCTATGGATGATGTGTAGAACTAAACTTCAACTCTATTTTCAATTTTTTCCACAAGGTCCTCCAAAAGTATCCCACAAAATTGGTATCACGATCTAAGACTATACTCTTTGGCAGACCATGTAGCCTCACCACCTCTCTAAAGAACAAATTAGCAATGTGGACTACATCTTGGGTCTTCCGACATGGAATGAAATGTGCCATCTTTGAAAATCGGTCAACTACCACAAACACTGAATCATTCCCTCTCTATGTCCTTGGAAAACCAAGAACAAATTCCATACTTATATCCTCCCACGACCTCTCTAGTACAGGTAAGGGCTGATACAACCCTATATCACCCTGCAACTCTGCACAAACTTTTTCACATCCTATGACAACTGAGGCCAATAATAATGCTCATTGATAATGGAAATAGTCTTATCCCAACCAAAATGTCTTTCCATTCCTCCACTGTGCTTCTCCTTTATCAGGTTCTCCCTCATGGAACTCCTCAGAATACATAATTGACTTCCTTTAAACAACATGCCATCCTAGATTATGAAATGCAACCACCTTGTCTTGTCAATTGTAACAGGCTCCTTGCAAGCTTTCCAAGCCTCTTCAAAATTAGGATCCTCAAGGTACAATGTCTTGAGTTCATTGAACCCAACCACTTCAATCTACATCTCATTCAACAATGTTTTCCTCCTACTTAAGGCATCTGCAACCCTATTCGACCTCCCACTCCTATGTTTTAAAAACAAAGGTATAACTCTACAAAAATTCTACCCATTTCATATGCCTCTGATTTAATTTTCCCTAACTATTCAAGTACTATAATGCTTGATGGTCAGTAAACAAAACAAACTCCTTTGGCAATAGATAATGTCTCCATTTCTTTAATGCTTGAACTATTGCATAAATTTTTTGATCATATACCAAGTACTTTCTCTTTGCATCATTTAACTTTTCACTTAAATAGGAAATGGGCTTACCTTCTTTGCTCAACACTACTCCAATGGCACAACCACTTGCATCACAATCCACTTGAAACACCTTATTGAAATCTGAGAGGGCTAAAACTAGTTGCTCTATCACTTTCTGCTTCAACCAATCAAAAATCTTCACTTCTCCAATGCTCCACTTGAACTCTTTTCTAACCCCTCTCATTGTTTCAGTTAGGGGTACACAAATACTATTGAAGTTTCTAATGAACTTTCTATAAAAATTGGCCAAACCATGGAAAAATATCACCTCAGTAGTAGTTCTTGGGGTGGGCCATTCCAAAATATCCTTCACCTTCTTTGGGTCCATCTCGATACCTTCTTCCAAGACAACAAACCCCAAGTACACTAACTCCTTCCTCACAAAACTACACTTCTTCAGATTAATCAACAATTTCTCTTCTCTCAAATTTTCAAAGACTCTATGAATATGCATCAAATGCTCACCTAGGGACTTACTGAATATCAAAATATCATCTAAGTACACAATAACAAAATTCCCTAGAAACTCTTTCAATACCTCATTCATGAGCTGCATGAATGTGTTTGGTGCATTGGTTAGCCCAAAGGTCATGACTAACCACTCATATAGGCCCTCTTTGGTCTTGAAGGTGGTCTTCCATTCATCTCCCTCGCAAATCCAGATTTGGTGATATCTGCTCTTCAGGTCAATCTTTGTGAAGTATTGTGCTCCACTCAAACAGTCCATCAAGTTGTCCATCCTTGGTAGGGGAAATTTGTACTTGATTGTTATCTTGTTTATGGCTCAGGAGTCTGTGCACATTCTCCACTTCCCATCCTTCTTCGATGCTAGTACTGTAGGTACTGTACATGGACTCAACTCTCTCAAATCAAACCCTTTCTCAACAACTCCTAAACTTGCCTATTCAAATCCTCATTTTTTGTAGGATTCATTCATTGAGCTTCCTTATTTGCAAAACTGGCTCCAGGGATCAAGTCAATCTGATGACTGATCTTCCTCACTAGTGGTAAACCCTTGGGTACATTATCAGAAAAAATCTCTTGAAACTCACCCAATAACCCAAAAACTTCTACTGGCACATTCTCACTATCCTCTTTATCCATTCTAGGAATCAATGCATAACACATACTCTCATGGGTGATCCCATAATAGTGGTTTACAATTTTTGGCCAAATTGGATGTCACTGAAATATTTTTTTAAACTAAATCTTCACTTTCGGGCACTTATAGCAGCTAAATCATGAGGTATTTGAAGATGATGCAAACTAGAGTTTCGTGAAATTTTGTATATAGATTCTAAATATCTTTTTTTCAAAATTTTTGGAATCAAATTGCACCTCTTTTCCATCTCCCTCAAAAACTAATTTTTTTCAGAAAACAACATTTTAAAAAGTGGCGTTCACCGTATAATGCGTAACTTTTTTTTCCATGAAGGATATAATTATAATTCTTTCGAATTTAGATTTTCAACTCTGATATCTAGTGCTTCCACTTGGTTAGATAGTTTTTATTGAATATTTTTTCTTCAATCAAGTTTCGAATTCAAACCAATTATAATTCATACATAGTGCGACCATATAATGCGTAATTTTTTTTTTATGTATCAAAATTCATTTATTTTTTCTTTGTTGGATCAAGGACTTCAATATCTGGTGCACTAATATATATATATATATATATATATATTAATAATCTGCTATTTTTCCACATGTGTAGAACAGAGAGCTTGATTTTCGGTGAAAAACCTACATTCATGAGAAATAAAAAATATAATAATCAAATTAAATTTATTTAAAATTATACTTTTTGGGAAGCTTATAATAAGGACTAGACACTTGAAAAAAGTAAATTTTAAATGAATTCATTTGATCCCCCAAAAGGTAAATCAAAAGTGGTTTTTTATCAGCATTTTGATAGGTGTAAAGGAGACTCTGTTATAGGTATGGTTTAAAACTAGCGGGGTTCTATCCAACGGGGTTTTATTTAAGGTAGTTTTATCAAACCATCTGAATTTTTTAAATGGAATTTTTCAAGGCTTAAATCATTATATTTTCTAAAAATATGTGATTTCAGTAAAAATCAATTCCTCCTAGAAATTGTAAACCACTATTGTGGCAACACCCTCATGCTTCATGCCTTCTAATTTTTTTTTTCCATCAACATAACAAACCCTAGCACTACTACATACCTTTTATTTGGCCTCCTTTAGGGGTTTCAGCTTATGGCAGACTCCATCCTTCCTGAAGGAGTAAGTGTTTGCATGGCCATCATGTATAGCTCGCCTATCGAATTTCCATGACCTCCCCAGCAACATGTGACATGCATCCATGGAGATGATATCACAAAGTACCTTATCATGATAGCTCCCATTTTTGAACTTCACTAAGAACTTCTCATTGACCAGAACTTTGTGATCTTTTTGCAGCCAAGCAATTCGATATGGATGTAGATGCATTTCCATCTTTAGCTTTATTTTTGCAACCATCTCTTCTGATACTAGATTATCGGTGTTCCCACTGTCAATAATGACATCACAACATTTTCCTTCACATTTGCACCTTATGCAAAACAAATTCTTCCTCTATTCTGGCTCCTTCTCTTCAGTCACCAGGGCTCTTCTCACCACTAGGGATTCTCCCCTTTCAACATCATCTAAATTCTCAGATTGAGCCTCCTCATCTGCATGTGCAACCCTTCCATGAACTTTTGGCCTTTGTCTGTCCTTCCTTGATGTTGAGGGAATTCATAGGCTCGTTGCCCTTCTTCACCACACTGAAAACAAGTACCTCTAAAACCACCTCTTTTGGATCCTTTTCCAGATCTACCTCATCCTTTACCTCTTTGATCACCATTGTTTTCATCATGAGGACGGTATAAATTATCACTCCTCTATCCTCGGCTAGTACCCACATCACCATTTTTCTTCTCATCCTCATTCTAGCTTCTAGAAGATTTTCCACCACCCTTTCCACTTTGACCTCCTCATCCTTTTTTCTTGTTATCAAATATTTTGTTCATTCTCAATGGTGGTCATTCTGACCAGGTTTAACTCCTCCTAAATACTTGGTCGTAACCCATTAAGATAATAGGCTACCTTCTCCTTGTTGACCTCTACATGGCCTATTTTGATGATCATCTTATGAAAATATGTTGTGTATTATTTCATAGATTTTCTCCCTTGGTCCAACCCTTTCAATTTCTTCAATAGATCTAACTCAGTCCACTGGTATGAACTGCTTCTTTAGTTTCTCCACCATGTGATCCCAACTGCTGATCTTGCCTATTCCTCTTCGATTTCTCTCTAACTGGACCTCTTTCCACTAAATATTTGCGTGGCCCTTTAGCTTCATTTTTTCAAACTTAACCCAATCTAGGTCCTCTAATTCTTCATACTCAAAATACTCCTCTAGTTCATTGATCTAGTCGATCAACTATTTTGGGTCCAGACTTCCGGAATAGCTGGGGACTTCTATTCTGGGTCTTTTTTCGATCTTCGAAATGACCCTAATTAGCTGTATTTGATCTTGATCAATAACTTATTCTTCCTCTTTTACATCCAAATCTTCCACCTCTTCTTCATCATCTCTTTCTTCTCTCCTCCTTGGTTTCAACCCTCTTCTCATTTGTTCCTACAATGCATCAATTTGTCTCTAGAGGGCTCTAAAACCATCAACTGCCAATGGATCTCTTCCACCAACATTTCTTCCACCTCTGGCACCACCACGCCTACTAGGCATCACTCTTGGAGGAATCTTGAATATCTCAAACCCACAACCATGGTCCTGGTGTGAACTACCTCATGATCAGTGATCTATCCACATGCTCAAGAAAACCCACTCCGATACCACCTAACGAGGGAGCAACCTGAGACACAAAAATTTACACACAACTAGAGAATAATTTTATTATTCAAAAAAAAAACTTCTTACATGTAGAGGATCACAAATACTCAAGCTTTGCAATACATGCAAGCTACAAAAAATTATAGTCACTACAGAGTTACCCTTTCGCAGCATGCAAACTATTTTTTCCCTCAAAAAGATGCAAAAATTAGAAAATCCCCCCATAAATAGCTCTCTTTTCTATTTTGGAGCCAAAAAATATTTGAATTATCATATTTTGGCGGTTTGGCGCCATAAATTACAATTTGAAATTTAAAATTGAAAACATCATTCAAAAATTGGCACATTTTGAAAGTGTACCAACTTCTGGGAGCGATAACTTTTGATCTGAGACTCTGATTTTCAAACTGTTTGAATCGCCAAAAAGGTCTCAAAGTCAAGAACGTCCTCAAAATATGATACTCCAATTTTGACAAGTTTTTGGGCTATTTCAGGGTGTTTAATGCCTCAAATTTGATCTGGAAGGTTTTCAGGTGCATTTCTGGGAGAATGAAACTGCAATATCTTTCAAACTGGGAATGTTATCGACCTGATTCTTTCGCTAATCTTCTTATTTTTCTGTTTTGAATCCTCCCATATAATTTTTTCCCCAAAATAACTTCAAATTCCAATACTTGCTAAAAATAGTAGTTGACTAGAAAAAGCAAAAAAGAAAAACTAAAAGTGGGGAATTACATTATGACGAAAAAGGTATCCAAAAATGCAAAGAAATCTACAAAATCTAACCAAAGGAAACATAAATGGAATGCATATTTTTGGGTGATGAAAGATTTCCCTTACACCATTGGATGCTCCTGCATCATATACATAGATATTTGTACATATGGCACATACATTGTGCATCACTCTAATTAATAGTGTCATTTCCAAGACTTTTGTATTACTTTTGGAGTCATTGATCCATGTTAAAAATATAAAATATGCTCTAGCTACCTTGACAATAACTTCACAATAGGTGGTTGGACTTCCACCTTCATAGAAGCTCACCCTCTTGGCATCAACATTTACTATTTTATGGTGTTTGTATAGTGGCAATGGTTGTTCCAACACCTGTTATTCAAAACGTGAGCATAGATAGTGAAAGTATTTGTAAATTTCAATAAGGAATTGTTGGGTGTTCTTTTGTGGATTTACCCCCTTTCACAGTTATGAGCCAAGATTGTGAGCTTCTTTCAAGGTTGAAGTCCAAACGACCTTTCCAATAGATGTGTCAATATGCATCTATATATCTATAAGTTTCTATTCATCTATATATCTATAGTTTCTACATCTAATGCCATGCATATACATTTCTGCATGTACTTTGTTAGTTTTTATACTTCCAAAAAGCAAATTCTTCCATACACATCCAATGCACGATGTTGGATTATAGCTTTTGGTGTATTTTTTAAGTGTTCATTTTTAGTAATTATTTCTCCTAGGCTCAAGATGGACTTGTTTGAATGCTAGGTTGTATCTTAAGTGTGAAAGGAAATATTGGTTGCACCATTGATCAAAGTGGTGGACAATTTATTTTCTTGCTCGGGGGTTTTCTAAGAGCCTGTGGGCCCCCATGGCTCAATATGGTAGGCATTCCATAGAAAAATAGCCCTTTCACATTTTCATGGTCTTTTAGGTCATTCTTCACAATGTTTGGTCTATTTTTCTTTGATTTATTGATGTAATATGGCTTTAATATGCACATTTAGGTCCTTAAAATTCAAATTATGACATCTTTTGAAAGTGTTGTGAAGTGTTGTAAAATATTTATACACTTTTCTAGGTTATATTCATTACAATTCACCTAAAAATCACCTTTTCATCACTTATCAAGTCTTATTTTGAAGTGTTGTAAAGTCTTGTAACAAGATTTCATGATTTTCTAGGCATAATTTCACTATTTACACCTTTCTTATGCTTTATTTGAGACCTTTATGCCCTTATAAGGCTTAATTAAGTGTATTTTTGAATGTAAACCCAACAAATAACATTAAATGCGACTTAATTCCTGCCACCCATTTTCAAGCCTAAGGTGGGACCCATTCGCCATGGGTGGCAAATGAGTTCCTCTTGGCTCTAAATTCAAAAAAATTCAAATTTCCTTTTGGGTTTTTATTCAAAATTACTTCATGTTGGCCTATGATGAGGTATCAATGGGTTAATAAGGCACAAGAATGTATAAATAACTATTTTTCTCCTCATTTTACATCTCCTACAATCTTCTAACTCATTCAAGCATTCAACTAGCATCTGAGCACTTTGCATCCTATAATCAAGCATTCAAGAGTTGTCATTGACATATCTTCATTTTTTCTTCAACAAGGGTTTGGTAAGTTGATAGAATTTACATGTTATTTGTTTATCATTCTCCTTCATTCCTATAACCTAACCCTTAAACATTTTTCCCCTTTTGCATGTGTTTTTGCAGACTTTTGTATGTAGATTTGACAAGAATTTATGTGTTGAAAAGTGGACAAGAAGTCAACAAAGTGTTTCAATTGAACTACATCCTACTTCAAGCTTGGAGAAGACATTCTGTCCATTTTCTACAGATTTGACTTCAACAACCTGACAAGTAGACAACCTAAGATATGGTGCTCTTGAATTGTACCTTGATTTCTCATAATTTTGGGAGAGGACATTTAGAAACCTAGGTTGGAAATCTAGGTTTTGTTAGATTCGAGATCCAGACATTCAGAAACTTGTTCCTGACAGTTTTCATCAAAAGTAGGATTGATTCGCCATTAGTGGCGAATGAGTCCAACTAGTGATATTCTATGATTTCAGATAGAATTTAGAAGATTCCATATTCTCCAATCTTTACCCAGGTGCACTCTGATTCAATCTCTTTCAATTTTGTTTTTCATTTATTCATTCATAGTTCATTATTTGCAAATGTCACTGTGCTTTCCAACATTGCATAATTCTTAGTTTTTTCATACATAATCAGTCAATTAGTTCATATAACTGCAATTATATCATTCCATTTAGTTCAAATAACATCATACATTGCATAATTTGAGTGAGCCTAGCTATACTTTTGGTCCTACTTTCTCTTTTTAAGTGAAAAACCATAGAAGTGCTAGAAGGCACAAGGGTGCCAAAAATCTACAATTCATTTTGTTGAAATTTCATTTTGAACACTTTACATTTCTGATTTCAATTGCATATTGAATCATAGACTTCACTTGCATCAACATTCAATTAGGGTATTGTTTTGTTTTTTCACCCTAGGGATTCTTAACTTGCATTAGTGAAAGACTAATTTTGATTTCGTTTTTGCATTACATATCATTGGAAAAAATTAAAATATGCATCTACATTATTAGTTGGCATCTAAAAAACATTAGCATCACTTTAAATCTTCTGAAAAATACAAAACAATCTCATAGTGTGACTAATTTTCCAGCCTAGGCGAATCAGTCCACCTGCACATTTCATACTATATTTTCAGGCATTTTCTGAAGTTTCTTTCTATTTTTCTTTCCAAGATCTCATTTTTCTATCATTTCTTGCATCTTAATTTACTTGCATCATTAAATTTTATTTTCATAAGTTTTGAAATTCATTAAAATACTTGCTATACATGTCCAATTGTGCCTTTGGCTATGACCCTAATGACCTTGACTTGCCTCATGCTCCTTCAACTCCTCATGATTGTCCTCCTCATAATGCAAACATAATTGGAGAAGATGATGCTAGTATGAACAAGTTCTACAATGGCTGCCTTGATAACCAAGAAGCCAATGCAACCTTTTACCCATCCATGAAGCCACAAGATCTTCCTACTATTGCACCTCATGATCATTTTTCCTACTTACATCCTAAAATTAGTGAAGTACCAAAAGATCCTCCATCACATGGACCTAGTTCCTCTCAACCAACACACCCTCAACCATTTTATGATCACAAAGTCACAAACACTCCCATAAACCTTGAAGAAATATATGGTCAATTTTTTGCTATCCTAAGTAAACAAGGTTGTGACACAACACATGTTCATGACATTCATAAACTTCTTGAACAAAAACCAATAGAAGAAAATACCACATGCTTAGGATATCAAGATCCTTCTCATCCTGATAGAGCTCCTTTTGAATATTGGAGATTTCGAGATGATGGTACAGTGATCTTTAATTCTCCTCCTGACCTAAACATTCTCCTTCCACGTCAAAAACCATTACCTGATTCTAATAAAAAAGATGCTAGGATCCCCATGGATCCTCTTACCTCTTCCATTCATGAAAAAGGAGAATCTAGCAAATGAAAATGACCTTACAAGTTGAAGAAACTCAAGTTTCCTACACATCCTCCACTTCAATATGAAAGGAGAATTCAATTGCTTTAAAACAAAGGTCTTATAAGTTTACCACCGATGAATAGGTTGGTCACTCATCCAAAAGATTCTAACATAACATTTTGCAAATATAATTGTGTTCTTGGACATCGAACTGAAGAATATCGAATATTAAATGACATATTAAACAAGTATGACTTCACTGATACTGATTTCTTTCCCATTATCATTTAAAACAAAAATCCTTTTAGCATGCCATAGTTGTAGAAATTTTCATTCTCAGTATTGCATGAACTTTTCACATCACCTAGCTCAGCTCATTCTTTCCTTAAATTTTTTGGCGGCCAAGAAGTTGTGAGCCTTGTCCTTGTAATGCACTTGTCTTTGTCTCTTAACTATGTTATTCCTTTTCTGCTTAACTACTAAGCTTGAGAAACCAATAACTTAGTTAATGGTTGACTTACACTTGCATTACTAGCTCCTTTCCATTTTTATTTTATGTGTGTCTCCTATTCCCTCGTATCATGTGTTTGATGTTTTCCCTCTCATCATATACTTCTTCTATTTGTACCTCTATTCTTCTATATGTTGTGCATTGCCTTTTTCGTTTTTGGTTTGTGTTTTCCTTTTGGGGATGATGAAAAGTTTTGAGATGCCCTATGTCTCTTCCATGTTGACCCAAATGGTCCCTTTTCTTTTATCTTTTCTTGTGTTTTCCTTTTGTGGATGACGTAAGGCATTTAGACTAAAATTTCTCCTTCATGTTGACCCAAAATATTTTCCTTTTCTCTTTCCTTTTTTGTTTTCTTTTCACTTGTATTTTCCTTTTGGAGATGATGCAAAGCATTGAGACTGCAATGTCTATTCCATGTTGACCTAAAAAAGACTTCATTTTCCTTTTGTTTTCACTCTCTTTGTGTCATTCTTCTAGTTCTCTATGCTTTAGGGAATGACGAGAGTTCCGAGGTCTTTTACAAAACATTGAAGCAACAAACATACTGATCCCAAATCCTTAGATCCCTTATGTCTTTAGTGTGTTTCTTTTTGGGGGGAAACTCCCTTTTTCTTTTGTTCTCTTTTCCATTTACATGATGTAACATAACTCAAAAACATATGACTTGGCATAGGGCTTTCTGAGTTGGCTCTCATGTCTTCTTTTTACCTTTTGCATTTTGATTCCTTCGCTACTTTAAAGTAATTGATCACAGAATTATGTGTGGAAATTCCTTTAAAGTGGGGGCATACATTACCATATTGCATTTTTCATTTTCAACTCTTAGTGCAACCTTGTCGTTTCATATGACGTGTTTGTCACTTTTTGGACGATAGTGGGTATGATGTCCTTCATAAATGTGATCTATCTTAGCATATTAAATTCCTCTTGGTGGCTTGATGCCACACATTGCATCCCCTAAGTTGTGAATATTTTATTCTTTGATTGGTCCTCTCTTAGAGGCATTAGACAAAATGTTCCCTAAGTGATAGACATTGCATGAACTTAACAAGACTCCTTTGAACACTTTTACATTTTACAGTTTTACATTTTATACTTTGCACTTTTTTCCACCTTAAATAATGCAACTTGCATGCCTGTGGTACCTTGCATTTGTTCATGATTTCTAAGAATGTGAATCTTTTCTTGTCTCATGATGTATGAACCAACATTTTCCTTTGTGTTTCCTTGTTAAAGTTATCAGGAGGTATAACTTTAATATTGTTGAGCAAGAAGCCCATTCAATGGCACGACTTTCCCCATAGCCAAATTTGTGTTTATGAGTGCATACCAACTAGAGTATGTACTTCACTTTTTGGGTCTTCTCACTCGGTGGACTGCCATGAGCTCTATCTCCCTAGAGTAATTATGCACTCTCTTTTTCAAACAAACAACCTAGATATAATCCACAACTAGTTGGATAGACAATTGAAGCTCAATCCAATTCTCCCTTTTCTTCTCTTTCTTTCTCACTTTCCTTCCTTGGTTCTTATGCTTAGTTTGGCATGGGATCTTCATCCTAGGGGCTTAATCATCCCTCTTAATCGTTGTTATTCCATCTCTCTAACATAAGTGCATTTGGACCTCTCTCTCGATATGCATGGCTAGTTTAGTGTGAGTTTGAAGAAAGTTCATCCTCTCACTAAAGTGGGAGTTAAATGTGCCATAGAGAAATTACTCTTTGAAATTTTCATGGTCTTTTAGGTCTTTATTCACAATTTTTGGTCTATTTTTATTTGATTTTTTCATGTAATATGGATTGAATATTCACATTTAGGTCCTCAAAATTAAAATTATGACATCTTGTGAAGGTGTAGTGAAGTGTTGTATAAAATTTCTACACTTTTATAGGCTCTATTCATTACAATAAACCTAAAAATGACCTTTTCATCACTTATCAAGTCCTATTTTGAAATGTTGTAAACTCTTGTAACAAGATTTCACACCTTTCTTGTGCTTTATTTGACCCCTTTATGCCCTTATAAGGCTTAATTAAGTATATTTTAAAATCTAAACTTGACAAATAACATTAAATGTGACTTAATTCCTGACACCCATTTTTAAGCCTAAGGTGGGACCCACTCACCATAGGTGGCGAATGAGTCCCTATTGGCTCTAGATTAAAAAATTTACAAATTTCCTTTCAAGCTTTTATTCAAAATTACTTTATGTCGGCCTATGATGAGGTGTCAACGAGTTAATAATGAACAATAATGTACAAATAAGTGTTTTTCTCCTCATTTTACATCTCCTAAAATATTCTAACTCATTCAAGCATTCAACTAGAATTTGAACACTTTGCATCCTATAATAAAGCATCAATCAAGCATTCAAGAGCTGCCATTGACATATCTTCAAATTTTCTTCAACAAGGGTTTGGTAAGTTGATAGCATTTTCATGTTATTTGTTTATCATTCTCCTTCATTTCATTATTTTATTAAGGGTTTGATTAACAAAGTTGGATTTGACCAAGGAAAATCCCTATATCCTAACCCTTAACCATTTTTCCCCTTTTGCATGTGCATTTTCAAACTTGTGTATGTATATTTGAGAAAAAATTAGGTGTTGAAAGGTGGAAAATAATTCAACAAAGTGTTTCAAGTCAACTACATCCTATTTCAAGCTTGGAGAAGACATTATGTCCATTTTCTACAAATTTGACTTCAACAACTTGATAAGCAGACAACCTCAAATATGGTGCTACAGAATTTTCCCCTGATTTCTTAGAATTTTGGGAGAGGATTGATTCGCCATCAATGGTGAATGAGTCCCACGTTAAGGTTGGAAATCTAGGTTTTTTTAGATTCTAGATCTTGACACTCAAAAACCTATTCCTGATAGTTTTCATCATAAGTAGGACTCATTCGCCATCAGTGGTGTAGGAGTCCCACTTGTGATTTTCTGTGATTTTAGATAGAATTAAGAAAATTCCAGATTCTCCAATCTCTACCTAGGTGCATTCTAATTCAGACTCTTTTTATTATGTTTTGTATTTATAATTCATTCATATTTCATTGTTTGCAAACGTCGCTGTACTTTCCAACATTACATGATTCTTAGGTTTTTCATACATAATCAGTCAATTAGTTCATATAACTGCACTTAGATCATTCTTTTTTGTTCAAATAACATCATACATTTCATAATTTGAGTGAACCAAGCTATAATTTTGGCTCTACTTTCTCCTTTTAGGTGAAAAAACCCTAGAAGTGCTAGAAGGGACTAGGGTGCAAAAAGTTTATGATTCATTTTGGTGAACCTGCATTTTGAAAAATTTACATTTTTTTATTTCAATTTCATATTGCATCTTAGACTTCACTTTCATCAACATTCAATTAGGTTATTTTTATTTTTTTGCATCCTAGGGATTCTTAACTTGCACTAATGAAAAACTCATTTAGATTCCATTTTTGTATTACATATCAATTAAGAAACCTACAATATGCATCTACATTCTTAATTATCACCTAAAAGGCATTAGCATCACTTTAAATATTTTGAAAAACTTAAAAAAATCTCATAGTTGGACTCATTCACTACCTTGGGTGAATCAGTCCACCTACACATTTCACACTGCATTTTCAGGAATTTTCTGGTTATTTCCCGCATTTCTATTTTTTGTAGTTTCTTTTTTTTTTCTTTCCAAGATATCTATTTTATATCATTTCTTGAATCTTAATTTACTTGCATCATGGAATTTTCTTTTAATAAGTTTTGGAACTCATTAAAATCCTTGGTAGACATGTCCAATTGTTCCTTTGGCTATGACCCTAATGACCTTGAGTTGCATCATTCTCCTTCAACTCCTCATGATGTAAACATCATTGGAGAATATGATGCTATCATGAACAAGTTCTACAATGATTTACTTGATAACCTAGAAGCCAATGCAACCTTTTACCCATCCATGAAGCCTTAATATATTCCTACTATTGAACCTCCTAATCATTTTGTCCACTTACATCCTAAAATCAATAAAGGACCTAAAGTTACTCCATTAAGTGGACCTAGTTCCTCTCAACCAAAATACCCTCAACCATTTTATGATCACAAATTCACAAACACTCCCATAAACCTTGAAGAAACATATGGTAAAGGATTTACTATCCTAAGTAAACAAGGTTGTGACACAACACCTGAACATGACATTCATCAACTTCTTGAACAACCAACAGAAGAAAATGCCAAAGGCTTAGGATATCAAGATCCTTCCCATCCTAATAGAGCTCCTTTTGAATATTGGAGACTTCAAGATGATGGTACAATGATATTTGATTCTCCTCTTGACCTAAAAATTATCCTTCCACATGAACAACCATTACTTGATTCTAATAACACATATGCTAAGATTCCCATGGATCCTCTTCCTCCTTCCATTCATGAAAATTGAGAATCTAGCAAACGGAAATGACCTTACAAGTTGAAGAAACAAAAGTTTCCTACACATCCTCCGCCTGAATGTGAAAGGAGACTTCAATTTCTTTAAACAAAGGTCTTATAATTTTACCACCTATGAAAAGGTTGGTCATTCATCCTAAAGATTCTAACATACCATTTTGCAAGTATCATTGTGTTCTTGGACATAAAACTAAAGAATGTCAAACATTGAATGACATATTAAACAAGTATCACTTCACTGATATTGAGTGCTTTCCCATTATCTCCTAAAACAAAAGTCCTTTTATCATGCTATAGTTGTATAATTTTTCATTCTTACTATTGCATGATCTTTTCACATCACCCACCTCAGCTCATTCTTTCCTTACACTTTGTGGGGGACAAGAAGTTATTAGCGTTGTCCTTATAATGCACTTGTCTTTGTCTCTTAACTATGTTATTCCTTCTTTGCTTAACTACTAAGCTTGAGAAATCAATAACTTAGCTAATGGTTGACTTACACTTTCATTACTAGCTCCTTTCCATTTTTTCTTTTATGCCTGTCTTGTGTTCCCCTATATTGTTCATTTGATGCTTTCCCTCTCATCGTATAGTTCTTCTATTTGAACCTCTATTCTTCTATATGTCATGCATTTCCTTTTTCATTTTTTTTTTGTGTTTTCCCTTTGGGGATGATGCAAAACATTGAGATGCCCTATGTCTCTTCCATGTTGACCCAAATGGTCCCTTTTCTTTCATCTCTTCTTGTCTTTTTCTTTTGGGGATGATGCAAGGCATTGCGACTGAAATGTCTCCTTCATGTTGATCCAAAATATTTTCCTTTTCTTTTGCCTTTTTGTTTTCTTTTCGGTTGTATTTTTATTTTGGGGATGATGCAAAGCATTCAAACCACAATTTATCTTTCATTTTGACCCAAAATGAACTTCATTTTCCTTTTTTTTTCGCACTCTTTGTGTCATTCTTCTAGTTCTATGTTCTTTGGGGAATGATGATAGTTTCAAGCTCTTTTCATTGAAGCGATGAACATATTGACCCCAAATCTATAGATCCCTTATGTGTTCTGTTTGTTGCTTTCTATGGGGTAACTCCCTTTTTCTTTTGTTCTCTTTTTAGTTTATGTGACATAACCTAACTTAGAAACATATGAATTGGCATAGGGTTTTCTGAGTTGGCTCTCATGTCTTCCTTTTACCTTTTTCATTTTCTTTCCTTTGCTACTTTAAAGTAATTGCTCACAAAATGATGTGTGGAATTTTTTTTAAAGTGGGGGGCATATATTACCATATTTCATTTTGCATTTTCAGTTCTTAGTGCAGCCTTTTCATTTCATACAATGCATTTTTTTACTTTGTGGATGACATTGGGTATGATGTCTTTCATAAGTGTGATCTATCTTAGAATATTACATTCCTCTTGGTGGCCTGATGCGATGCACTACATTCCCTAAGTTGTGAATATTTTATTCTATGATTGGTCCTCTCTTGGAGACATTAGACACAATGTTCTCTAAGTGATATACCTTTCATGAACTTACCAAGACTCCTTTGAACACTTTTAAATTTTTCATTTTTTCATTTTATTCTTTGCACTTTTTTCCACCTTGCATAACAAAAATTGCATTCCTGTGGTAAATTTCATTTGTTCATGAGTTCTAAGTATATGAATCTTTTCTTGTCTCTTGAAGCACAAACCAAAATTTTCCTTTGTGGTGCCTTGTTAATGTTATTGATCAGGAGGTATAACTTTAATATGGTTGAGTGAGAAGCCCATTTAGTGGCATGAATTTCTCCATAGCCACCTTTGTGTTTGTGAGTGCATACCGATTACCATATGTACTTCACCTTTTGGGTCTTCTCACCTGATGGACTGCCATGGGTTATGTCACCCCAGATTGAGTATGCATTCTCTTTTTCAAACAAACAGCCTAGATTTAAACCACAACTAGTTGGACAGACGATTGAAGCTCAATCCAATTCTCCCTTTTCTTCTCTTTCTTTCTCACTTGCATTCCTTTGTTCTTATGCTTAGTTTTCCATGTGATCTATATCTTGGGGGCTTGATCATCCCTCTCGATCGTTGTTATTCCATCTCGCTAACATAAGTGTATTTGGACATCTCTCCTAATATGCATGGCTACTTTAGTACGAGTTTGAACCAAGTTCATCCTCTCACTAAATTGGGGGCTCAATGTGTCATATAAAAATGGTTCTTTGACAATTTCATGATCTTTTAGGTCTTTCTTCACAATGTTTGGTGTATTTTTCTTTGATTTGTGGATGTAATATGGCTTGAATATGCACATTTAGGTCCTTAAAATTCAAATTGTGACTTCTTGTGAAGGTGTTGTGAAGTGTTGTAAAACATTTCTACACATTTCTAGGCTCTATTCATTACAATTCACCTAAAAATAACCTTTTCATCACTTATCAAGTCCTATTTTGAAGTGTTGTAAAGTGTTCTAACAATATTTCATTCTTTTCTAGGCATAATTTCACTATTTATAGCTTTCTTATGCTTTATTTGACCCCTTTATGTGCTTATAAGGCTTAATTAAGTGTATTTTTTAATGTAAACCCAACAAATAACATTAAATGTGACTTAATTACTGACACCCATTTTTAAGACTAATGTGGGACCAATTCACCATGGGTGGAAAATGAGTCCCTCTTAGCTCTAAATTTAATTTTTTTCCAATTTCCTTTCATGTTTTTATTCAAAATTATTTGATTTTTTCCTATGATGAGGTATCGATGGGTTACTAAGGCACAAGAATGTATAAATAAGTGTTTTTCTCCTCATATTAAATCTCCTACAATCTTTTAACTGATTTAAGCATTGAACTAGCATTTGAGCACTTTGCATCCTATAATCAAGCATCAATCAAGCATTCAAGAGTTGTCATTGACATATCTTAAGATTTTCTTCAACAATGGCTTGGTAAGTTGATAGATTTTTCATGTTATGCATTTATCATTCTCCTTCATTTCATTATTTTATTAAGGTTTTGATTATCAAAGTAGGATTTGACCAAGGAAAATCCCTATAACTTAACCCTTAATCATTTTCCCCCTTTTGTATGTGTGTTTGCAGACTTGTGTATGAATATTTGACAAGTATTTATGTGTTGAAAAGTGGAAAAGAAGTAAAAAGAGTGTTTCAAGTGAACTACATCCTATTTCAAGCTTGGAGAAGATATTCTATATGTTTTCTGTAGATTTGACTTCAACAACCCAACAAGTAGACAACCTCAAATCTGGTGCTACAAAATTATCCCCTAATTTCTTAGAATTTTGCAAGAGGACTGATTTTCCATCAGTGCAAAATGAGTCCCACCTCAAGGTTGAAAATCTAGGTTTTGTTAAATTCTAGATCCCGACACTTAGAAACCTCTTCCCCATAGTTTTCATTAGAAGTAGAACTAATTCACCACCAATGGCGAATGAGTCCAACTAGTGATTTTTTGTGATTTTAGATAGCATTGAAAAGATTCCAAATTCTCTAATTTCTTCCCAGGTGCACTTTGATTCAATATCTTTCTATTCTATTTTGCATTTATTCATTCATACTTCATTTTTTGCAAACATTACTGTGTTTTCCATCATTGCATAATTCTTAGGTTTTGCATACATAATTAGTCAATGAGTTCATATAACTACACTTAGATATTTCCATTTAGTTCAAATAACATCATACATTGCATAATTTTAGTGATCCTAGCTAGACGTTTTCCCTTACTTTCTCCTTTTAGGTGAAAAACCCTAGTCCCTGTGCCAAAATTCTACGGTTCAGTAGGGTGGAGAGAAGGACTTGGTTTGTTGTATTTATTTTCATATTTTTTATTTTTTGTTTACCTAGATTGTAGGGCTTTACATTGGTGTTAGATAGGAAAGCTCTTTTCATGTGACAAGCACTGCAAATAAAGAAAAGAAAGCAGATGACCAATCAATAGAAATTATAAGAAAAATCCAAAGTCACAATTAGCCATGGGTGTTTGGCATTCAAGCCAGAATGACAATTATATCTTGAGAGTATTGCATGCTAGGGGAAATTGCATATAGATATGACAGTAACAACTTGCACTTACCTTTAAATTTAATTCTTGCAAATTTGACTATTGTTGTTTTAACCCTTGTTTCTAAATTATAGGACTAATTTTTAATAAGAATAGTGAAATAAAATATATGAATATTTTCTATATCTAGTTCCATGTACATAGATTTCTACATGTACTTCTTTAGTATTTATATTTCCAAACAGCTAATTCTTGCATATGCATCCAATCTATGATGTTGGATTGTATTTCTTGGAATATTTGTTAAGTGTACCTTTTAGGTTATTATTTCTTATAGCCTCACAAAAGGAGTTGTTGGAATGATAGGATGTATGTTATGTTTGATAAGAAAGATTACTTCCACCATTGATCAAAGTGATGTAGAATCTATGTTCTTGCTTGGGGATTTGGTGAGAGCACATGGGGCTCCATGGCCCAATATGGTAGAATGGAGAGCAAGCCTTGTTTTGTTGCTTTTCATTTCATATTTGTTATTCACTATTTAGTTATACTATCAGTCTTAACATTGGTGTTTGCAAGCACTTTGTTGTCTCCATCATAATGTATGCAGATATGTCTATCTCTATGTATATGTATATATGCATCATGCGCACTCAAAACAATGCATTCCCAATATGGTAGGGTGGAGAGTATGTCTTGTTTTGTTTTGTTTGGGTGTTTTCAAGAAAATTTTGGTCTTCATCATAATATATTTATATGTATATGTATATGTGTATGTATATATGCATGTGCAATGAAAAATGTGAAGTTTTTATAGATGGAGACTTGAATGAAGGCATGATGCACAACCATAGGAGCAACAACGTCACACTCTTCTTTAAAGTGTAAATTGCACCTTCCATTAATTATAGTCTCCATTGATAATACATTTCATATGTATATCTACATTTGCAAATACATTTATGTATGCATATGCTTTGCATGTTGTTGATAAATCACTATTGGGACAAGTATTTGTGAATGTGCATGTTTCTAATTTTTAATTTTTTTACTTTTCCACCATGTTTTATATTTACAACCAAAAACTCCCTAGATATGCATCTAATGCATGATGTTGATTGTGATGTCTTAGCAATAATTGTTAGTATGAAAGGTTATTTATTAGGCCTAATAAGTAGCATTGATTTCATGATTGATCATAGTGATGTAAAATGTATGTTCTTGCTCGGGGGTTTGGTGAGAGCCCATGGGGTTCCATGACCCAGTATGGTAGGGTGGAGAGCAAGTGTTTCTTTGGTTTGTTTCATTTTGTATTACCTATTTTTTGATTAGTTGTATTGTTGATTTATTAGTTCGTGTACAAATCCTTTTATATTTCCAAGTAGAAAAACCCTACATATCCATCCAATGTATGATGTTGGTTGCAATTGCTTGCCTATTATTCATTTCTACCTCAAAAAGAGATTTTTTAGAGAGATAGGTTGTATATTGACTGTGATAAGCAACATTGATTTCTCCAATGATCATAGTGGTGGACAATGTGTTTTCTCTATCGAGGGTTTGGTGAGATCCCATGGGACTCCATGACCCAATACAGTAGGGTGGTGAGCATAACTTGTTTTTTTGTGTTTTGTTTTATATTTTCTATTTATTGTTTAGCTACATTGTGAGTTGTTGAGCTGGTGTTTGCAAACATTCTTATCTTCATTGTACTATATGCATATGTATATGTATATATCCATTTCCAATAAAAAACGTGAAGTTATTTTAGATGAAGAGTGTAATGAAGGGAGGATGCACAACCATCGGTAGCAGCAACAATGCACTCTTCTTTAAAAAGTGCATTGTACCTTCCATTCATGACACTCTCCATTGAAAACACATTGCATATGCAGACATACATTTGTAGATACATTTCCATATATGTTTTCTTTGGTTATTGTCAATAAGTGACTATAGGAAAAAGTATTTGACCACATGCTAGTTTTTTATTTTCTAAAATTTCCCTCCCTCGCACCATGGTTTTATATTTGCAAGTCGCAAATTTGTATATATGCATGCAATACATGATTAAAATTGTGATGTCTTTGCTATTATTCCTTCTAGGCTCAAAAATAACTATTAGAATGAAAGGTCCTATATTGGGAGTAATGAGCAACATTCATTTCACCATTGATCACAGGGAAAAAAATTGTCAACACACTGGACCTCATAGCATTGAAGAGACTTCTTTTTTAGAAGAGCATTCAAGTATTAAAGTATGTATTATTATACTTGAAAAATTACTAGTATATGCAACATGGTTTAACACTAAAAATGCTTTTCTGAAAAGAAGTCTCGCCAATGCATAGTGTTACTATTAATTTTTGTTCATAGGCAAGTTTAGTATTGCAATAAATGCATTTTCTTTTGAATTAGCTGCTTCTCCAATGAGATTCTTCTCACAAGGCTTCGTGGCCCAATATGGTGGGGTGGAGACTAGGCATTCCTTTGGTTTGTTTCATTTTGTATCACCTATTTGTTCATTGGTTGCATTCTTTCTTTTTTAGTTAGAGTTTTGAAGTACTTTTAAATACATTGCATATGGATAGATACATTTACATATACATATACATATATATATATATGCTCTAGTGTTTTTCCATAAGGAATTGTTGAAAAAAGAAATTGTGGTGTGTGTGGGTTTTCCTTTCTTTGTGCATGGCTTTATTATTGTGGATTCTTTTGTTTTGTGTTTTCCATCTAGGCCACTATTCAAATAATATTGTTTCATTTATGGCTTTCGTTTTGTGTTAATGGTTGGAACATAGTAAAATAGTTCATTTTATATAGTTTATATTGCTTTATGTAGTGTATTATTGAGTGTCGCTATCTATGTTTAGATACTTTGTTGCATATTCAATTAGCTTGACCCCTTTAGTTATGCTATTTCCCTTTAACTTGGTATTTACAACCATTTTATTGCTTTCTTAATATTATTACTATAGGCTTCACAACCTTCTTCAAGTTCCAATGCTACATCAAGTGTGGATCATAAAAAGGCAACAAAACACCAAAGAAACCAACTTTATTATGCATGCCACAAAGACTAGATTTGCGCAACTCAGTGAATGAAGTATTTCCAACAAAGATGAGCTCTAGACCAACCAAGCTTGGCCCTTCATGCCCAGGTAGGAACAACACAATTTCAAGCAAGCTCGCCGGTAGAGGTTGCTCACTGTTGCATCCCTGCAATCCCCACCCCTTTGTGGCTCCCACACAACCATTGCAATGAAGTTGCCTCCACAATACCTAGTTGTACATCGTCGCAAACCCTTGATGGCCATGGCTTGCCATCCATATCACCGACAACCCTCCACTCAAGCAACATGTTTGGTGAAACTTTTCGCATTGCAATGCATTCCTTTTGTTGGTGCATTGATGCTTTGTTTGAAATGAAAATTTGTTCTATTTGCAAGGAGAGCTATGCCAACATGAGAGTTAGAGCATCCAATGTACGCATCATGTGTTTTCATTGTGCTTGTAAAAAAGGTGTCTATAGATTTAGTCTAATGAACAAGATGGATCCAGGGCCACAACTAGTCATCCTTGCAAAGCTAACTCAAGTCAAAGAAATACTTATAGCTAGAGTTTCTCTAGTTTTGCAAGTAACCCATCCTAGAGGATCACCAATACAAATATAGTGGCCATACTATAAGCTTCCCACAAGGCATCATGACCATTTCAACTTTGTTACCCCATCGTCTACATAATCTTGAAGTCATGATTATGTGAAGAATTGGTATTCAAGGGACAAACTATGATTGCTATGTTGAAAAACATAATGTCATGGCTGCAATAATATATAAAATTGAGAATAAACTATACTATAGTGATGTTGCAATAGACTATGATGCTTTAAATTTGTTTCCTTCTACAAGTACTGACATCTCTGATCTATACACAATGAAAAAACTATCACATAGCATAACTAAACTAATGGAAACTCTAGAAAGTGAAATTGATGAGGAAACTAACCTTGAGAACTCATCATAATTTATTCCATTGATGCCCAATCCTCCTCAAGAGTTGTAGGAAATTAGAGAAGCCTTACAAATTAAAGACAATAGTCAAAATACTTTTCCTTGGCTTGAAATAAATTCTAGCCCTATCAATGAATATAACACAAAAGGGTTATTAAGAATGGCTTTTCTAACCTTGTTCCCCACTGGCATGGCAATGCCCCTACAATCGAGAACCATACAAATTCACTTACATGAATATTCCTTTCACTTGATGAGATACTATAATAATAGATTTGGGAGGCATGTCAGCTTTAGATATTACCTTTATAATTTGATAATGAGACATTGAAGCCAATAATCAACTTTAGTTTCTATGAAAACAAACTTGGAAGAAAATATTGCAAAGTTTATTCTTGCTTTGCAATAATTACTTCAGGATGCTACAGACACCTAGATAGCAAACCAACTTGTTCACTTTGGTGCATCATTGTGAGGAAACGCTCGTATTAGGCCAAGTTTCGATAAGAGCTTATGGCAATGATCCACCAACTTGGTACACTGACTCTTTTCTTCACTTTGAGCTTTGTAGACACAAAATATCCTGATCTACATAAGGCAATTGAATCTCATGCCCAGTTGCATATGCCATACTCTCAAAGATGCTTCACAGAGAACATTGTACAAAACCCACACATAACAACCTTGTACATGCACTTGTGATTTAGTATTTTTCGTGAAGAGGTTATTGAGAAAATTTTCCACACAACAGACTATTGGTATAGGTATGAGTGCCAACATTGTGGATCAACACATGTACATGGTTTCTTGTGGCTCCCAAATTCCCCGAACATGGACATGCTTGATTTTTCCAAGCCACATGAGCTTCAGTAGGAAAAAAAATTCTTTGATCACTATGTATCAGCATGGAACCCTCATCCCTCAGAGTAGCTAATATCAAGGGTCCACCACTTTTCTTTGGAGGACTCGTGCTTGCTTAATACTACATAGATCTCTTCGATGGATCCAATGGTGGATTATGAAAAGTTGTTGAACGTGGTGCAAAGGCATATCAATTGCACTCAATACACTTTCCTTAGGAAAAAGGGCCACCAATTACAATGTTTCTACAAATCTTTGTGGAATACACAACCATCATCGACATTGTTAATAGAAAGTGAATTCAACAAATTGTATAAGATAGTAAGAAATGAAGAGCATGTTAATATCCACAACCTTGAGATGCTTGCAATTTGGTGAGAAAATGTTGAATATCACCTGAATCATAGATTTTTGGTACCCTAAACCTTTCTAGCACTTTTAGGGTTTTTCACATAAAAGGAGAAAGTAGGGCCAAAAGTCTATCTAGGTTCACTCAAACAAAGGATTGTATGTGTGCCGTAGAAAAATGGTCCCTTGTTATTTTAATGGCCTTTTAATTCTTGTTTCATGGTGTTGGAACTATGTTGCTATGATTTTATGTTGTAACACTGCTTGAACATGCTTATTTAGGTATTAAAACTCAAATAACGTCTTGTGAAGGTGTTGTGAAGTGTTGTAAGACATTTATACATTCTTCTAGACTCTATTAATTACCATTCACCTAAAAATCACCTTTTTACTCATCAACAAGCCATATTTTGAAGTGTTGTAAATTCTTATAACAAGCTTTCACGCTCTTCTAGGAATATTTTCACTATTTCCACCTTTCTCATGCTTTATTTGGTCTCTTTATGCTCTCATAAGTTGTAATTAAGTGTATTTTTAAATGTTATCCTGAAAAATAACATTAAATACAACATTTTTCTTGACACATGATTTTAGGTCCTAGGTGGAAGCCATTCGCCATGGGTGGCGAATGAGTTCCCCTTGGCCCCAAATTCAAAATATTTCAAATTTCCTTTTGGGATTTTATTCAAAATCATCCTGTGATGAGGTATGAACAGATAGTAAGGAACAAGAATTGTATAAATAGGATTTTTTCATCTCATTTTACATCTCCTATAATAAATTCATTCAAATATTCAATCATACATCACATTCAATCATTTTACATCATCAATTAAAGCACCTTCCAAGCACTTTGAAGTTGCCATTGACAGTACTTCAGAATCAAATTATCAAGAGTTAGGTGAGTTGATATCATTTTCATGTTATTATTTTATCTCTCTTACATTTCATTATCTTTTCAAGGTTTTAATTACCAAAAGTGGGGTTTGACCAAGGAAAACCCCTCTTTACTAAGCCTAATCATTTTCCCCCTTTTTCTTGTGTATTTGCAAACTTTTGTTTGCATTTGATAGGTTATTAGGTGTTGAAGATTGATTAAATTATGTCAACTAGGTTCTTCCAGTCAACATAAGTCAAATTCAATCTTGCAGAGAGTTATTTGTCAATTTTCTAAAGATTTGACTTCAACAACCCAACAAACAGACATTTCCAAATCTAGTGTTGCAGAGTTGTCTCCTAGTTTTTTAGAAATTTTGGAAAAGACTTATTCAGCACCTATGGTGAATGAGTCCCACCTTATGACTAGAAACTTAAGTTTTGTTAGATTTTAGATCTCGATAGACAAAAATCAGCTCTCGACAATTTTTCTTCAGTAGGTGGACTCATTCGCCACCTAGGGCGAATGCGTCCCACTATGAAAAATCAATAAAATTCACCATCACTCCAAACATTCTAGAAATCTCACACATCATCCAGGTGCACTCATATTTACCCCTATACTCTATGTTCTGCATAATTTCTTCATTTTCATAGTTGTTTGCATATCACAATGTGTTTTCAAACATAGCTTAAATTGCACTTTTGCATTTATTATAGTTCATTTTAATTATTCAATTGCATTTAGTTAAGATAACTTACATCATATCACATTGCACACATTCTAATTTGAGTGTTACATAAGCATTTTTGGACCTAAATCTCTCTCCTTTTAGGTGAAAAACCCTAGAAGTGCAAGAGCAAGCATTTAGGTTCCCAAAAATCTATGTTTCATTTTGGTGAACCTGAATTTTGAACACTTTAAAATTTATATTTCATTCATATCGTGCATCCTAGTTTTCATTTTCATTAATATTCAATTAGGGCATTGATTTTTTATTGCATTCTAGGACCTTTCATTTTGCATTAGTGAAACATTCATTAGTTTTCATTTTTGCATTCAATATCACTAAAAAAAAGTAAAAATATGCATTCCAAATTTGTAATTGCATTCTATATAACATTTAAATCATCCTTAAAAAATTTAAAAACACAAAAAAAAAAATCCTAGGACTCATTCGCCACGCAGGGCGAATCAGTCCCTCTGCACTTTTTAGATAGTAATTCTGCATTTCTTTTGACATTTTTCTATATTCCTGTTCCTTGTTCCTGCATTTTTTTTTCAGTTAGAGATTATTTGTTTTTCCTCATTTATTGCATCTTAGTTTATTAGCATCATGTCATTTTCTTTCAATAAGTTTTGGTATTCCTTAAAATCATTGGTAGACATGTCCAACTATACCTTTTGTTGTGACCATAATGACCTTGAACAACTGCTTGGTCCTTTAACTTCTCATGATTGTCCTCCTTGTGATGTAGGGGTATGTGCAGGATCATGATGGGCCAAAAAGTGGCAATATTATGGGTATTTGTAGGGTATGTGGCTGATGACTTTTTTTTTACCCAAAATTGATGAAACAAAAAGGGTTTTTAGAGGAGATACTTAGCTTTCCACCAATATAAATTATACTTTAATTTGAATTTAATAAATAATTATTATTAATTTTCTATTAGAATTATGACTAAAGTCCTGATCGATAGGCTAATTGAAAAACATCTATAACTTTCAAACGATATCACATTTTTTGAATCTAAAACATGCGTCACATTCTATGCTTCACATACTCTAGGATTAAAAAAAGAAAACATAAATTTCATGAAGTTTTGACCAAGTTAAGGTGGTCAGACATACAAGTTTTTATATTTTGTAAAATTTGTAATAAAAAATTCATAATTAATTATTTACTTGGAAAAAAATTACAAAAAAATATGCATCACATGTGGACATGAGTCCTATACTTATATATAAAATACTGTGACAAAATATTATCATTTTATAATGGTTAGGGTGGTCAGACAGACACATACTTCTTATTTTTTCCTTGAAATTTAAGTACTACTGCATTGAAATTTCAAATTTTCATCAAATAGATTTTATTTATTTTTAAATAAACCTAGTAGTTTAGAAACTACATTCAATTTTATATAGATAACTTATTCAAATTTTTATGTCAAGTTTCCTAACACTAATTTTTCTAAATTTTTTTCCACTTAAGGTCCTATTTTTTCCATGATGATCTTGCACATACCCGTAGACATCATTGGAGAAGATGATGTTAGCATGGACAAGTTCTACAATGATTTCCTTAGCAACCTCAAAGAAAATGCAACCTTTTACCCCTGTATGAGATCACAAGAACTTCCTACTGTTACACCTCTTGGTCACTTTGCATATTTACATCCTAAAGTCAACATAGGACCTAAGGTTCCTCCCTCAAGTGGACCTAGTTTCTCTCAATCACCACAATCCCAAGCATTCTATGAGCTCAAATTCATGAACATTCCTATCAATCTTGAAGAAATACATGGTAAAGGATTCACTATCTTAAGTAAACAAGGTTGTGACACAAAAAATGAATATGACATCCAACAAATTCTTGAACAATAATCAACTAAAGCACATACCACAGGACTAGGATATCAATATCCTTCTAAACTTGATAGACATCCTCTTTAACCTAGGAGAATTCAGGATGCTAGTATAGTGGTCTTGAATCTTCATCCTAACTTGAACATTCTCCTTCCACGTGAACAACCATTCTCTCCTTCTAATGACAAGGATGTTAGGATCCCTATGGGTCCCCTTCCTCCTATTCCTGAAAAAGGAGAAGCTAGAAAATGTAAATGACCATACAAATTGGAGAAGCTAAAGGTTCCTACGCATCCTCCACCTAAATTTGAAAGGAGACTTCAACTTCTATTAAACAAAGGTCTTATACTTTTACCACCTTCCAATAGGTTGGTCATCCATCCCAATGATTCCCATATACCATGCTACAAATATAATTATATTCTTGGACATCGAATAGAAGAATGTTAGACATTGAAGGACATACTAGATATGTATCACTTCACTAATACATACTGTTTCCTTGTCATACCTTAAACCAATCTAAACACCTTTTTCATGCCATAGTTGTATAATTTCGTATTCTCACTATTGCATGATCCTTTCCCCTCACCCATCTTGGCTCATTCTTTCCTTTCAACTTTGTGGGGGGCAAGACATTGTTAGCCTTGTCCTTGTAATGCATTTGTTTTTGTCTCTTATCCATGTTATTCCTTTTTCGCTTATTTATCCAAGATTGAGAAACCAATAACTTAGTTAATGGTTGACTTCAATTTGCATTACTTTTCCTTTTTCTTTTTCTTTTCATATGTGTATTATGTTCCCCCATATCATGTGTTTGATATATCCTCTCTTCATACACTTTTTCTATATGTCATACATTGTCTTTTTCGCTCTTTTGTACATTGTGTTCTCCTTTTGGGGATGACGCAAAGCATAGAGACACCCTATGTCTCTTCCACGTTGACCCAAATTGTCCTTGTATTTTTCTTTTTTATTTGTTTTGTGTTTTTCCTTTTGGGGATGACGCAAAGCATAGAGATGCCCTATGTCTCTTCCATGTTGACCCAAACATTCCTTGACTTTTTCTCTTTTCTTTGTTTTTTGGTTTTCCTTTTTGGGATGATGCAAAGTGTAGAGATGCCCTATGTCTCTTCCATGTTGACCCAAATGTTCCTTGTCTTTTTCTATTTTCTTTGTTTTGTATTTTTTCTTTTGGGGATGATTCAAAGAATAGAGATGCCCTATGTCTCTTCCATGTTGACCCAAATGGTCCTTGTCTTTTTCTCTTTTCTTTGTTTTGTGTTTTCCTTTTGGGGATGACGCAAGGCATCAAGACCGAAAATTCTCCTTCATGTTGACCCAAAAGCTTGTTTTTAAAATTTTTTCTTTCACCTTTTTGTTTTCATTACACTTGTTTTCTCCTTTTGGGGATGATGCAAAGAATCAAGACTGCAATGTCTCTTCCATGTTGACTCAAAACGAACTTTATTTTCCTTTGTTTTCTCTCTCTTTGTGTCATTCTTCCAGATCTATGTGTATTTGGGAAATGATGACAGTTCCAAGATTTTTCATAAACACATTGCAATAATGAACATACTGACCCCAAACCCATAGATCCCTTATTTGTGTTTGGTGTGCTTTCTTTTCTGGGGGGAAACTCCTTTTTCTTTGCTTTCCTTTTCCTTAACATGATGAAGCCTAACTTCAAAACATATGACTTGGCATAGAGCTTTCCAAGTTGGCTCTCATGTCTTGTTTTCTTTTTGCAGTTTCTTTTCTTCTCTACTTTCACGTAATTTCTCATAGAATGATGTGTAGAAATTCCTTTAAATTGGGGGGCATGCATTACCATTATTTCATTGTGCATTCATGCTTCTTAGTGTAGCCTTGTCATTTATGTGATGCATTTGTCTCTTTGTGGATGACAGTGGATGTGATGTCCTTCATAAGTGTGATCTATCTAAGCATACTACATTCCTCTTGGTGGGTTGATACAATGCACTACATCCCCTAAGTTGTGAATATACTATTCTTTGATTGGTCCTCTCTTGGATACATTAGACATAATGTCCCTAAGTGACTAGCCTTGCATAAATTGAATAAGACTCCTTTGAACATTTTACATTTTAGATTTTTAGATTTTTCATTTTTTACACCTTGCATAACAGAACTCACATGATTGTGGTACGATTTCCTTTCCCATTTTTCTATGGAATTTTTCTTGTGGTGCCTTGTTAAATTTATCAAGCATTATAACTTTTACATGGTTGAGTGGGAAGCCCAACTAGCAGCATGACTTTTTCCCATAGCCAGTTTTGTGTTTTGTGAGTGCATACCAACTAGCATATGTATCTTACTTTTTGGGCTTTCTCACCCCATGGAAAACAAGTTCCATGGCCTCAGAGTGAGTATATGTTTGGGATTTATCACCCCATAGACAACTAGTTCCATGGCCCTAGAGTGAGTACACATTCTCTTTTTCAAACAATCAGCCTGGATCTCTTTTCACAACTAGTTGGATTGATGATCTAAGCTTCATCTAATTCTTTTCAACACTTGTGTGTTCCTTTGTCCTTATGCCTAGTCTTCCATGGAATCTTCATTATGGGGGTCTTCATCATCCCTCTTTATCATTTTCATTCCATCTTTCTAACGTAAGTCCATTTGAACCCTCCCCTTGATGTTTATGGCTAGTTTAGTGTGAGTTTGAAATAGGTTCATCCTCTCACTAAAGTGGGGGATAAATGTGTCATAGAAAAATGGTCCCTTTTCATTTTCATGGCATTTTATGTCTTGTTTAATGGTGTTGGAACTATGTTGCTCTGATTTTATGTTCTAACATGGATTGAACATGCTTATTTAGGTATTAAAACTAAAAGAACAATGTCTTGTGAAGGTGTTCTAAATTTTGGTAAGAAATTTCTACATTCTTCTAGACTCTATTAATTACAATTCACCTAAAATCACCTTTTAACTCATCAACAAATCCTATTTTGAAGTGTTCTAAAGTCTTATAACAGGCTTTCATATATTCTAGGCATATTTTCACTATTTACACCCTTCTCATGCTTTATTTGGTCTCTTTATGCTCTCATAAGTTGTAATTAAGTGTATTTTTGAATGTTATCTTGACAAATAACATTAAATACAACATTTTTCCTAACACATTTTTTTAGGTTCTAGGTGGGATCCATTCGCCATGGGTGGCGAATGAGTCCCCCTTGGCCCCAAATTCAAAATATTTCAAATTTCCTTTCAGGATTTTATTCAAAATCACTTGATGTCGACTAGTGATGAGGTATGAATGGATATTAAGGCACAAGAATTGTATAAATAGGAATTTTTCATCTCATTTTACATCTCATATAATGAATTCATTCAAGCATTCAATCACACATCACATTCAATTGTTTTACATCATCAATTAAAACATGTTGAAGCTTCCATTGACATTACTTTAGACTTGCATTAAATCAAGAGTTAGGTTAGTTGATATCAGTTGCATTTTATTGTTTTATCTTTCTCTTTCATTTTATTACTTTTTGAAGGGTTTAATTACCAAAAGTGGGGTTTGACCAAGGAAAACCCCTATTCACTAACCCTAATCAATTTCCCCTTTTTTCTTGTCTATTTACAACCTTTTTTTTGTAGATTTGACAAGTTATTAGGTGTTGAAGATTTATTTTTATGGTAACTAGGTGCTTCAAGTCAACATAGCTCAAATTCAAGCTTGCAGAGAGTTATTTGTTTGTTTTCTATAGATTTGACTTTGACAACTTGACAAGCAGACATTTCCAAATCTAGTGTTGCCGAGTTGTCTCTTGGTTTTTTAGAAATTTTGGAGAGGATTGATTTTCCACCTATCGTGAATGAGTCCCACCTTAGGACTAGAATCTTGATTTTTTCAGATTTTAGATCCCGACAAATAGAAATCAACTCCCAACAATTTTCATCAATAGGTGGACTGATTCGCCAGCCAGGGCGAATGAGTTCCACTGTGAAAAATCAATAAAATTTACAAGCATTCCATACATTCCAAAAATCTCACACATCATCCATGTGAACTCTGATTTACCCTTGTACTCTTTGTTCTGCATAATTTCTTCATTTTCATAGTTGTTTGCATAACACAATGTGTTTTCAAACATATCTTAAATTGCACTTTTGCATTCATTCTAGTTCATTTTAATTAGTCAATTTCATTTATTTAAGTTCATTTACATTATATCACATTGCACACATTCTAATTTGAGTGTTACATAAACATTTTTGGACCTAAATCTCTCTCCTTTTAGGAGAAAAACCCTAGAAGTGCAAGAGCAAGCATTTAGGTTCTCAAAAATCTATGTTACAATATGATGCTTATATGAATAAATTATATTATCTAAATGCAAGTAAGCTATGGAATTGATTGAATATGAATGCAATACCTAAGAAACAAGTAATGTTTGAAAATGCACAGTGTAATGCAAGAATACTTAGAAATGAATAGAAAACTATAACAAAAATGAATCAAACTGAAAGAGTGCATCTAGAATGTTGAAGAAGGCTAGAAATTATAACATATATTTTAGGACCTAAAATGCTTGCTCTCTTCCTAAGATTTTGACCTAGAAAGAGAGAGATTTAGATCCTAAAATGCTAGATTTACATTCATATAAGGACATGTATGATGTTATATACTGTGAATGAACTAAACTAAATGAAATTGACTGAATGAAATGATCCAAAATGCATGCAAAACTAAGATCTATGCCTTTCTTGAAAACATAGTGTGATATGCAGAAACTATGAAATGTGAACAGATAGTAAGAAATATGCAAAACATACAGTACAGGGTCAAATATGAGTGCACCTAGATTATGTGTGAGATTTTTGGAATATATGGAATGCTGATCAAATTTTCTAATTTTTCATAGTGTGACTCATTCACTAAGGATGGAAAATTAGTCCTCCGACCAGTGAAAAATTGTTAGAAACTGATTTCTAACAACTAGGAGTTGATTTTTGACAAAATGTATATTTCTATATTTCAAGTGGGACTCATTTTCCAAGGGTGGAAAATCAGTCCACCCCAAGATTTTTGAAAAGTCAAGGGTCAACACTGCTTCTCCAGATTTTGAAATGACTGAATAACAACTTGTCAGGATCAATTCTACAAATAATGTGTTGAAAGTCACTCAAATTGCTTGAAAGGATGATGAATTTATTTGAAGAGCCTAGTTGACTTGGAATCCACTTTTCAACACCTTTGAACCTGTTAAATCTACAAAACAAAGGATGCAAAGACACATGCAAAGGGGGAAAATGTTGAGGGATTAGTGAATAAGGGTTTTCCTTGGTAAAACCTTGCTTTAGTAATTAAGCCCAATTGAAATGAATGACATGCAATAGGAATGATAAATGAATAACATGGAAGTATTGCAAACTTACCACATCCTTGAATATGCAAATCTGAAGTGATGTCAAAAGGTTACTCCAAAGTGCTTGAAAGTGCTTGAATTGAAGATGCAAAATGCTTGAGTGCTTGAGTGAATGTGGAAATTGTAGGAGACTACTTGAATTGAGTTAGGAGATGTAAAATGAAGTGAAAATTTCCTATTTATACAAATCTTGTGCCTTAGTATCCATTCATACCTCATCACACACTGACATGAAGTGAACTTTTAGTAAAATCCTAAAAGAAATTTGAAATATTTTGAATTTGGGGCCAAAAGGGACTCATTCGCCACCCTTGGCGAATGAGTCCCACTTGGGACCCAAAACCAAGTGTCAGGGAAAATGTCATATTTAATGTTTTTTATCAAGATAACACCCAAAAATACACTTAATATAAGCATATGAGGGTATAAAAATACAAAATAAAGCATAAGAAGGGTGTAAATAGGGAAAGTATGCCTAGAAAAGTGTGAAATCTAGTTACAAGACTTTACAATACTTCAAAATAGGACTTGTTGATGAGTGAAAAAGGTTTTTTTTAGATGAAATATATTAAATAGAGTCTAGAAAAGTGTAGAAATGTCTTACAACACTTCACAACGCTTTCACAAGACGTCATTCTTTGAGTTTTAGTACCAAAATAAGAATTTTCAAGCCAAGATACATCATAAAATTAAAGCAAAATAGCTCCAACACTATGAAACAAGGCCTAAAAGACTATAAAAATGGGAAAGGTCCATTTTTCTACGGTACATTTAGCCCCCACTTTAGTGAGAGAAACTTGCTTCCTCACACTAAAGTAGCCATGAACATCGAGAGAAGGGTTCAAATGCACTTACATTAGCAAGATGGAATGCATCAAACAAGAAGGATGATCAAGCCCCTAGGATGAAGATCCCATAGAAAACTGAACATAAGGACAAAGGAACACAAAAGTGTTGAAAAGAATTGAGTGAAGCTTCGATCATCAATCCAACTAGTTGTGAAAATAGATCTAGGTTGATTATTTGAAAAAAAGAATGTATACTCACTTTGGGGCCATGGAACTAGTTGTATGTGGGGTGAAAAATCCCAAAAAGTAAGATACATACGCTAGTTGGTATGCACTCACAAACAAACATAAAAGTGGCTATGGGGAAAAGTCATGCCACTAGTTGGGATTCTCGCTCAACCATGCTAAAGCTATAATCGCTTGATAACTTTAACAAGGTGCCACAAAGCCAAATAAAATACAAATGTTGGTTTAAAATAGGATGGCACCATAGGCATGCAAGTTGTGTTATGCAAGGTGGCCAAACAAATAAGACAACTCCATAGGCATGCAAGTTGTGTTATGCAAGGTGGATGAATGATAATGCAATATGTAAAAATGTTATGTGTAATATGTTCAAAGGTGTCTTGTTTAGTCTATGCAAGGTTAGTCACTTAGGGAACATTATGTCTAATGTCTCCAAAAGAGGACAAATCAAAGAATAGTATATTCACAACTTAGCGGATGTAGTTTGTTGCATCAATATGCTGAGATAGATCACACTTATGAAGGACATCATACCCAATGCCATCCACAAAGTGAAAAATGCATCACATAAATGAAAAGTCTTCGCTAAGAATGCAAATGAAATAATGGTAATGTATGCCCCCACTTTAAAGGAATTTCTACACACCATTCTGTGAGAAATTACTTGAAAGTAGAGAAGAAAAGAAAATGCCAAAAAGAAAACAAGACACAAGAGCCAACTTTGAAAGCTTTATGCCAAGTCATATGTTTTGAAGTTAAGTTGTGTCATGTCAAGGAAAAAAATGAAAACTAAAGAAAGAAGGTTGTTTCCCCCCAGAAAAGAAAGCACAACAAACACATAAGGAATCTATGGATTTGGGTTCAGTATGTTCGTTGCTACAGTGTTTTTGCATTTTGTATGAAAGAGCTCAAAACTGTCATCTTTCCCCAAAGCACATAGAACTAGAAGAATGACACAAAGAGAATGAAAACAAAGGTAAAAGAAAGTCTGATTTGAGTCAACATAGAAGAGACATTGTGGTCTTGATGATTTGCATCGTCCCCAAAGGAAAACACAAGAAAAAAGGAAAATGAAAAGAAATAAAGCTTTTGATTCAACATGAAGGAGACATTTCGGTCTCAATGCCTTGCATCATCCCCAAAAGGAAAACACAAAACAAAAGAAAAAGAAACAAAGACTGGTTGGGTCAACATGGAAGAGACATAGGGTGTCTCTACACTTTGCTTCATCCTCAAAAGGAAAACACAAAACAAAAAGAGAAAAGGCAAGGACCATTTGGGTCAACATGGAAGAGACATAGGACGTCTTTACACTTTACGTCATCCCAAAAAGGAAAACACAAAAAAAATAGAGAAAAGACAAGGACCATCTGGGTCAACATGGAATAGACAGAGGGCATCTCTATGCTTTGTGTCATCCCCAAAAGGAAAACACAAAACAGAAAGAGAAAAAGACAAAGAGACAAGGATAATAATAGAGATACACATAGAAGAAGTGTACAAAGAGAAGGTGACATCAAATGAACGTTATGGGGGAACACAATTCACACATGAAAAGAAAAAGGAAAATGCATGTGAAGAAAAATACTAAGTAGGAAAATGTAGATCATCCATCAAGTCATCTGCTTCCTAGTCATGTTTAGTGGAATGCAAAGGTGATTGATTGTTTAAAGGAGGAATCACAAGAGCCGAATTAGGAGTTGTACTAGGTTCTTCACTTGTCAGAGAGGATTTATCATTTAAGCTCATTGTAGATGAAAATAAAGAGTTCAATTCATTTTTTATTGTTTCATCTATGTTAGCAATCATCACATCTTGATCGTCATCATCAAGATTAATAACGATAGGAGGATGAAGGGCGATTTCTAAGGATGGTTGTATCAAGAGTGTGGGTTTGATATGATTATTTGGTTGTGATTTTTGGGTTGAAATGTCATGTGGTTGGTTAGGATGATCATCTATTTCTTTTATCAAAGGTAAAGATTGATTGTTGTGATTGGTTGTTGTATGAGTTAGGAGACGACGACGAGGGCGACGTTCCCGAGCAGCACAGTTTCATTTAATTTTTTTTTGGCATTGTTGAGGTGTAGGAGAAGATTGAGTTGGCATAGGTTCTTTTTACTTCTAGAAGGGGAATAGTAGAAGTAACTGAAGGGAAAGGATCAATCACTTTTTCTTTTAATTTATATATTTGTTTGGTACAAGGAAGTGAGGCAGGAACCATTTAGAGGTCTCTTGACCATTTAGATGATGACTAGGAAGTATCAGAAAGAGGTGTGATGGTTTTTTGAATATCAAATGTAGGTATAATCATGGTTTCATCAAGGATAGGAGGATTGGAAGTGAATGAAGGTGTTTGACGAATGGATAATTCAACAATATTTTTGGCTTTAAACTTTTGATAAGCAATGTAAAAGAAGTCTTTACAAGGAGTGATAGGTTCCATGGGTTCAAGCCAAAAGGCTTCTAATGAAAAGTTACCTTTGGAAGATAGAGGATTAAAGCCACTATGGTTTATAGTGAATACATCATTCCCATGTGAAAACTTCAAGCACTTGTGAGTGACTGATGGGACTGCTTTCATTGAGTGAAGCCATGGAAGGCCTAATCACAAATGAAATTGGTCGAATTGTGGAATAATAGAAAATGTTGCCTCCAAAGTCTTAGGTCCTATTTGTAAACGTAACACGATTGATCCAATCATAGGGCATGAAAAACCATGATGTCTTTTAATCCATTCAGTTGGTGGATTATAGTTATCTTGATATAGATCATGTAATGTACTAGGAACTCCTTTGTCATCACATTCTCACTAGAAGCGAGATCTATTAATATCTCATTAGTAGGTTTACAATAGACTCTACTGGCTAGGTAAAGAGGACCATCAGGAAGCTTTGGTAGTATGTATTTAGTGTAAAAGGTAATATCAAGAGATTGAGTAGTTTGGCTCTTGCGATGGATAACATCTATCATGGCAAAAAGTTCATCCATAGGACTAGCTTGGGCAACAAGAGGAGATGTATCAAGTTGTTCAATATGTGTATCCATAGTCATTATATCAGGCTTTGATAGTTCACTAGCCTTGATGAACGAGGTAGAGTGTTTAGGCATAGGGTTTGTGAAGATTTGGAGATTTTGGTTAGGGGGTGCAATAGACTTATTGCCTTGGTCATTAACACCCATAATGGTCAATTCACTCGAGTCAATGAGGTCTTCAACTAGATGTTTAAGAAACTTGCAATGTTTGGTGTCATGGCCATTTTGATGATGAAAATGGCAATAAGCATTAGGTTTGAAGCTAGGTGGTAAGGGTTGGTTAGGATCAAGTGGTCGAATAGGTGGTAAAGTAAGCATGCATTTTTGGATGAGTTGTGTCATTTTCTGATGGAGTGTGTCAGGTAAAGGTGTGAAATGTCTGTTTGGATCACCGTATTGAAAAGGCATAGTTGTTTTAGAGGCGGCCATTGAATTATAAACTTGTGAATTTTGTTGTGTTTGTGGTGAAGGAGACGAACTAAATTGTAAGAAACCCCTATTAGGTTTGTAGAAATTTTGTGTGTTCTTTTGGTGTTGATTGTTGCTTTCAATTTTTTCTATTCGGCTAAAAGTAGATTTTGACTCTCAATTGGAAACCAAATTTTGATATTCACATAAAGTTGTATACAAATGCATGAATGAAGGGAATTTCATCATTGTAAGATTATCTTGAAGGTTAGTGTGAAAATTCTCAATAAACATCTTTTGCAGATGGGCATCTAGAATTTGGACATCAACTTGAGCATATAAGGATTGGTAACGAGAGATGAAATCTATTACTTTTTCATCATTGTTTTTTCTACATCTCATAAGGTCATCCATTGTCTTTTTAGGTGTCATGTGTAGTTGAAAGTGATTAATGAAAGCTTCTACCAATTCTCTAAATGAACAGACGGAATGATTAGGCAAGTTGGAAAACTAATCCAAGGCAATATCTTTCAAGGTCCTTGGAAAGAGTTTGGCTAAGAGTTTATCGTCAAGGAAAAAATCACAAGACAAGGCAGTAAAATCATTTACATGGTTGATAGGATCTCCTTTTCCTCCATATTTCTCAAATCTCGACATTTCTATCCCTTGTGGCATCGGGGTATGTAAGATTTCTAATGATAAGGGGCTGCTATGAACAAGATATGTGGTTGGAGTAGTTTGAGCTTGACTAATGGTGGAAAGTTGGTGTTGCATGGATGAAATAGTGTTAAGGAGTTGCATCATGAAGGGATGAGGATAATGGAGTTGAGGTGGAAGGGAAAATGGTGATGAAGTGTAATTTATGTTAGGAGAAGTGGTAGGAATATGAAATGGTGTGAAGGTGGTGGAAGGAGGTTGCGATGCCACAAAAGGTGTAGGAATGCTAGTGGAAATTGGAAAAGAAGTACCAACATAATTAGTTTGATGTAAAGTTGTATGGACTTTCGGATTTGTGTAAGTTGGTATGGAAGCTATAGTTGAAGGAGGAGGAATGTGAGATGTTGCTTGGGTAACAGGAATGTTGGTTGATGGATTATTAGAAGAGGTGTGTTTATTGTAAATATTGGAAATTTTTTTTAAACCATGCAAGCCATCATCACTCTCAATTAAGTGATGAAGGTTCTCAATAGCAAGTATAGCAATGGTGGGAATTTTTTCAAGTGACAAGTCTTGTTCTAAATTTACAAAGTTCTCATGAATGTTAATAACCTTTTCTTGCGGGAGAGGCTTGTTTTGATTGTCGACATGCATAGGATGGAAAGGTGAAGGCATGGAAGTGGTATTTTCAAGGCCTAATTTACCATTGTCCATACCAAGAGTAGGAGCTTGTGAGATCCCAAGATCCACAACAAAAGTGTTATTGTGGGATTCCATGAGTCTAGAACTTTGTCTTACTAAAGTATTATCAAGAGGGAACCAAACACTCATGCAACTACCACAAAGGAAAGGTAGACGAAAATGCAAGCTATTCTAAGAATGTAAAATGAAAATAATAGAAGATCTACTAACCGTAATAGAGATATGAATACAGGAAACATAAATGCAAGACAATGCTAAAAATAGTGCAAAATTAATGTCTAAAATATGCAGAGGGATTGATTCGCCCTAGGTGGCGAATGAATCCTAGGATGGAATTTTTCTCTTTTTGTTTTTCATAATTTTAACAATGATTTAAATGATTTTTTAGAATTCAATAATAGATGTAGAATGCAGAGTTTTTTTTTTTTTAATGAAATTGAATGCAAGAATGAAAACTAAATGAGTTTTTCACTAATGCAAAATGAAAGATCCTAGAATGCAAAATCAAATCAATGTCCTAATTGAATTGCAATGCAAATGTAAACTAGGATGCAATGTATGGATGCAATTAGAAGTTTAGAAAATGTTCAAAAGTCGGGTACACCAAAATGTAACATAGATTTTAGGACCCAAAATGCTTGCTCTCTTCCTAAGTTCTTCACCTAGAAAGAGAGAGATTTAGATCCTAAAATGCTAGATGTATATTCAAATAATGGCACGTATGATTTTGTATACTATAAATGAACTAAAATAAATGCAATTGACTGATTGAAATGATCCAGAATGCATCCAAAACTAAAATTTATGCATTGTTAGAAAACACAGTGTGATATGCAGAAACTATAAAATGTGAAGAGATAGAAAGAAATATGCAAAATAGAAAGTATAGGTTCAAATTTGAGTGCACCTAGATGATGTGTGAGATTTTTGGAATTCCTATAATACTGATAATTTTTTTTTATTTTTCACAGTGGGACTCATTCACCAAGGGTGGCAAATCAATCCTCCGACTGGTGAAAAAATGTAGGAAACTGATTTCTGACAACTAGGAGTTGATTTCTGAAAAGATGCATATTTCCAGATTTCAAGTGGGAATCATTCACCAAGGGTGGTGAATCAGTCCTCCCCAAGATTTCTAAAAATTCAAGGGTCAACACTGCTTCTCCAGATCTGGAAATAACTAAATAACAACTTGTCACGATCAATTCTATAGATAATGGGCTAAAAGTCACTCAAATTGCTTGAAAGGATGATGAATTAATTTGAAGATCCTAGTTAAGTTGGAATCCACTTTTCAACACCTTTGAACCTATTAAATCTACAAAACAAAGGATGCAAAGACACATGCAAAGGGGTAAAATGTTGAGGGATTAGTGAATAGGATTTTTCCTTAGTCAAACCCCGCTTTAGTAATTAAACCCAATTGAAATGAATGATATGCAATAGGAATGATAAATGAATAACATGGAAGTATTGCAAACTTACCACATCCTTGAATATGCAAATATGAAGTGATCTCAAAAAGCTTCTCCAATTTGATTGAAAGTGCTTGAATTGAAGATGCAAAATGCTTGAGTGCTTGAGTGAATGTGGAAATTGTAGGAGACTACTTGAATTGAGTTAGGAGATGTAAAATGAGGTGAAAATTTTCTATTTATACAAATGTTGTGCCTTAGTATCCATTCATACCCCATCACAAGCTAAGATGAAGTGAAATTTTAGTAAAATCCCAAAAGAAATTTGAAATATTTTGAATTTGGGGCCAAGGGGGACTCATTCGCCACCCTTGGCAAATGAGTCCCACCTGGGACCGAAAACCAAGTGTCAGGGAAAATGTCGTATTTAACATTGTTTGTCGAGATAAGACCCAAAAATACACTTAATATAAGTATATGAGGGTATAAAAAGACAAAATAAAGCATGAGAAGGGTGTAAATAGGGAAAATATGCCTAGAAAAGTGTGAAATCTAGTTACAAGACTTTACAACACTTCAAAATAAGACTTGTTGACAAGTGAAAAAGGTGGTTTTTAAATGAAATGCATTAAATAGAGTCTAGAAGAGTGTAGAAATGTCTTACAACACTTCACAACACTTTCACAAGATGTCATTCTTTGAGTATTAGCACCAAAATAAGCATGTTCAAGCCAAGATACATCATAAAATTAAAGCAACATAGCTCTAGCACTATGAAACAAGGCCTAAAAGACTATGAAAATGGGAAAGGTCCATTTTTCTATGGTACAAAAATTACATTTGAAATGTTGTTGATGTTGTTTTTCAGGCCTGGTGGGACTGATTCACCATTCTGGGCGAATTAGTACCAGTTTTGTCAAACTGAGCCGAAACCTATTTCTATCAAAAAGGTACTCAAAAAATGTAGAAAAATCAAAATTGTCCCTACAGTTGGACTCATTCGCCACCCTTGGTGAATGAATCCACTTTTGAATTTCTAGATTTTCACAAGTGGATCATGAACCTTCTGATTTGTACTTTGACTTCCTCTAAGTGTCCACTTCCAAAAATTTGATTTATGGGCTAGAAAAATGATTTTTTGTTGATACTTTGACTTGTTCAATAAAGAGAATACTTGAGAAACCTTGCAACTTGATCTTCAATGATTTCTAAGCTTCCAAGGGATCTAAATCTGTAAACACACAAGAACAAAAGAAGAAATGGTGTATGTCAGGGCATGGGGTTTTGCCTTGGTCAAACCTCATTTAGGTAATTAAACCAAAATGATGAAAGAATAGAATGGAACATGCAATACTGGAATAGATTGCATTGACATGATGTTGATCTTGGATTTGAACAGCAATGGAGGAAGATTTAGCCCTTGAATGTCTTTAGGAGCTTTCTTGATGTCTTGTAATGATAAAACCCTAAGTTGCTTAAAATTTTGATGGATCAATAATGAAGAATATATGTGAATTAAGTTAATGGATGTAAAAATGATTCTAGAGAGGTGCTTTTATAGGAAATTCACCTATTTTATCGATTAATACCTCATCATAGGCCAACATGAAGCAAAATTACACTTAAATTTCACCTTTTTCTTGCTCAAAGCTCAAAAATGAGCCAAATGGAACTCATTCACCACACACGGTGAATGGGTCCCACATGGATAGGATTGATTCACCATGCATGGCGAGTGGGTCCCATAGAGGCTATTTTGACAACTTAGATGCTAAGAGATTAGGAAATAACATCTCAAATGCAACCTTGTTGGGTATTTGATCAATTTAGGCCTTAGGATGCACATTATGGGTTAATATGGGACTATTAGTGATGATGTGAATGTCAAATAGGGATTGGGACATAAAAATCAATGTGAAAGTGTGATTAAATATACTTTACAACACTAAAATGAGGTCCATATAGCCTAGGAAGGAAAAACAACCAATGTGAATGTGCAAGACACATTACAACACTAGTTTAACATTAGGTTTAACTTATAAGCCTTATAGATTGATGTAATAATGTTATTAAACACATTTTATAATAATGAACTAGTGAGAAATGGGTTCATTAAGTCTAGAAAAGTGTGAAAGCATCTTACAACACTTTACAACACCAAGACGTTGTTAAAAACATATTATTCAATTTATAAGGTCCCAAGCCATAGTGTGGATGCATAGAATGCCTCACTACACCTGAATCAAGGTCTCATTAAGTCCAATTTATCATGAATTAATCCCATGTCAAGCAAAGGGTTCTTTTTTCTATGGCACATTTAGCCCCCACTTTAGTGAGAGGATGAACTTGCTTCAAACTCACACTAAAGTAGACATTTAAAAGAGATCCTCATGCACAAATGCAGATGGAAAAGAGTGAAAAAGATCAAAGGAGGTGGCCAAGCTCCCAGGATCCAAGATCCTAAGGGTCTGTGTAGGATCATGATGGGCTGGCCAAAAAGTGGCGATATGATGGGCATGTGTAGGGTATGTGGTTGATGATATTTTTTGACCCAAAATTGATGAAATGAAAAGGGTTTTTAAAGGATATTATTAGCTTTCCACCAGTATAAATTATGTTTTACTTTGAATTTAATAAATAATTATTATTCATTTTCTATTTGAATTACAACTAAAGTCTTAATTGATATGTTGATTCAAAAACATCTATATCACTCAAATGTTATCACATTTTTTGAATCCAAAACATGCATCGCATTCTATGATTCACATACTATAGGATTAAATAGAAGAAAATTGAATTTCATAAAGTTTTATCCAAGTTAAGGTGGTCAGACATATGAGTTTTTATATTTTTTAAAAGTTTTAATAAAAAATTCATAATTAATTATTTACTTAGAAAAAAATTAAAAAAAATATGCATCGCATCAGGACATGAGTCCTTTACTTATATCTAAAATTTTATAAAAAAATATTATCATTTTATTGTGGTTAGGGTGGTCAGAAACACCTACTTATTTTTCCCAAATTTAAGTACTACCGCATTGAAATTTCAAATTTTCACCAAATAGATTTAAAAAAAAAAAAACCTAATAGTTTAGAAACTAAATTCAATTTTCTACAGATTCTATTCTTACATATTTTTGAAATAATATAGATAACTTATTCAAATTTTTACTTCAAGTTGCCTAACTCTGATTTTTCCAAAAATTTTGCCTCTTAAAGACCTATTTTTTCCATGATGATCCTACACATACCCCTAAGTCAAGCCAACAAGATAAAAATCATGAAATAGAAATAAAGATGGGGTAGAAAGGATGTACTCACTCTGGGGCCACAAAACTTTAGGTCGTATGTGGGGTGAGAAGTCCACAACATACTCACTTTGGGGCCATGAAACTTTTGGTTGTCCATGGGGTGAGAAATCCCAAAAGAGGAGATGCATACGCTCTATGGTATGTACTCACAAAAACAAAGATGGCTATAGGGAAAGTCATGCCACTAGATGGGCTTCTCGCTCAACCATATCACAGTTATACCTCTTGATAACTTGAAGAAGGTGCTATAATGGAAAATGGTTTTTGAGATCTATGAGGTAAGAAAAACTTCATATGCTTGACACTCATAGACATTGTTAATTTAGAATAGTGTAAGGATTGTTCAAAGGGATTTTACTTAATTTATGCAAGGTCTCATCTTAGGGGACATTGTGCTTAATGTCTCCAAGAGAGGATGTGTCAAAAGAAGTATCACACTCTTGGAGGGAATCAAGCCCAATGACTCCACCAAGAAAAGGATGAATCACAAGAAGAAATAAATCACACAATGAAATGTGAGTGGTGATGCATTCCCCAACTTTAAAGTAGTTGTGAGCACCCGTACTATGAGCAATTTCTTTAAAGTAGAAGAGAAAGAAGAAGACATGAGAGCTTAGTCAGAAAGCCCTATGCCAAGTGATATGTTTCTAATGAGCTACATCATGAATAAAGGTTTGTATGCCATATATGATCCAACTTAAGGCATGTCATTCACATCTGAAGCTTGCTCTTATGTATTCATGAAAGGTTAGCAACTAGCCAAAGGAGGGCACTACAAGTGACATACTAGGACAAAGCTATCGAACCCCTTGCCCCCACTTGATGTAGAACAAAGGTGAGCCGAAACAATTGATGAGATGTATGCTAAAGTGAAAATAAATATTTAATAGAGGAATGAGATGCCATCATATATGGAAGCATACCAAACTCCTAAAAATGTTGTAAATTTTATGACTCAAAGAATTACATTCATTAGTGAAGTGACCATGAACTCTATGATATGCACAGAATGAAGTCTTGTAAGAGCATTTCTTTCAATTTCTGGGAGGGAGGGTGATCAACTGATCTTGGAGGAGTCTCAACAAGATACCCTCTTGATCAATGGTAGAAGGTGGTATTGGGATTGGTGTCAAAGATACATCTTGCTTAGTAGTAGATGTCATACTTACGTAAGACTCTTTAGATTGTGAGATTTTGTTATCTTCATAGGAGGATGAAAAATCTAACAAATTCAAACCATGAGCATTTTGCGATATGACATTGACATTAAGTGAAGGAATAGTTGTTTTTTGCATGTTGGGTAAAGGATGATGGTCAAGACCATTAGTTGTTAAGGATTATTTAGGAATGTGTTGTGGGAGATTGGTGATATTCGGTGAAGGTTTGGCAATCTCTATTATAGGACAATAATTGAGACCATGAATTGTTTGTTGTATGAGAGGGTCGATAGGGTTACAAATACCTTGTTTGTTAGCACCACAACCTTTGCCACTATAGCCAAGTTATGTCATAAGATCATAACCTTCTCCATAAAGAATTTTCATTGTGTTGGAATATGGTGGTTGTTCATTATTTTTTTTGTCAAAGGTTATTGTGTACTTTTCTTTGCTGTCTAAAGTGGTTGAAGTGGATACTTTTGAAGGGTCATCTATATTTTCATTTTCCATATTTGAATCTTTGTATATGATCTTGTACTCACTCATGAAGTTAGGTGTAAAATCCAACAAACCCCAATCATCATCTAATAGCTTTGTGGCTTGTTCACTATGTTGTTGTTTGTCCTTGTGTTGTGCAGGTTGTACTTGTGTGGTTGTGTTAATGTATGCAAGGGGTTCTCTTTGGTTTGATCAAGTTGTAAGACACTATAAGGCTCATCATCAGCATTGAGTGCGTACACTTTGTTGTTGTGGATATATTACATTTTATCATGAAGAGTGGAAGGCACACCATTCATTGCATGAATCCACGACCTACCTACAAGAAGGTTATATGAAAGATAATTAGGCATAACATGGATTGGTGTATCTAATGTGGCCACTATAATTGTAATGGGTAAATTGATCACACCAAGAAGTTTTTTTCTTACATTATCAAATCCCCTGATGGATAAAGAATCAGATTGGATGTTTGATCAATCAACACCAAGTCTATCGAGAAGGTTCACACCACATACATTAAGAGCAGAACTAGTATCTATAAGAGTTCTCTTAATCCTTGTTCATTCGTATTGAGCAATAATCATAAAAGCTTCATTTTGTTCTTGCACTTCCAAAGGAGGAAGCTCACTTTGGTAGAAAAATATTCCAGGCTTTGCTTCTTGGATTATGGTTGCAATGTTAGTTGGTTGTGCATTAGAAGGGATAGGAACTTTTTGCAAGATAGATTGGATCATGTTGTAGTAGTGAGGGGAGGCTTGAATGAGGTCCCATAATGAGATCTTAGCAGGAGTGTTCTTAAGTTGTTCAACAAAATCATACTCCTTTGTATGTGGGATGAATTGAGGGGCACTATGCAGATTAGGTAAAGGTAAAGATATTTGGGTTGGTTGTAGTGGTTGCAAATTATTACGAGTGTTATATGTATGAGCAATGGTATTATAACTTGGTTGCTCCAATATAGTTTGGTTAGGTGGGTAGAGGATGAGTTGAGGTTTTTTTTTAGTTTGTTGTTTGTGTGAAGGTGGATGGAGATTAAATTTGGGTTTAGGTGAAGGTTTATGTGAAGGGGGATAAAGGATAAGTTGAGGTTGAATAATGTTAACATCCCATAACAATTGAGAGTATTCATTGTCTTTGAAGAGAATGTTATCTTTGTCTTGAGTCATAATATCCATCCTAGAAGGAGAATTCTTAGGAGAATGACAAACCACATGTTCATGACAAGTAAGGTTTGGTTCATCCAAAAATTCATCACAACCAAGGGAGTTATTAATGGTTGAATGTGTTTGATTATTGATAATTGGGAGATTAGGGGAAGAGATTATGCAATCATTCAATGTTTGTAATGTCTCATTCTCCTGTTCCATATTATCTACCCTACTAGGAGAGCTTTTAATATGTTCATCTAAGATTGAAATGTACAAATTAGCTTCATCACAAGTGGGAGAGGCATCAAGAGAAGAAAAAGCATCACATTCTTGTTTTTCAATGATTGGATCTTTTTTATGAAGTATGTATTTTTGGATGGGGGAAACATTAGGAAAGGGAGCAAGAAGATTCTCATGACTTTCAATGTATAGTTCTTCTAATCCAAAAATATCTTCTTCACAAGTAGGAGAATAATAGGTAGGATTATCATGATTATCTATGATTACCTCCCTTTGTCCAATAATGTCTTCCAAAATAGGGGAAGAAAAATAAATAGGATTGTCATAGGTCTTAAAGATTTTAGCATTTAATGTCAATGTATCCTCCTTACAAATAATGTAATTGTCATGATAACTCACAAAACCATTCTCACAAATAGGGGATGAGTTGGGAGATGAATCTATGGTCTCATCGTTATGTTGTGTTGTGTGTTTGTCATGATGACTTAGTGTGATTTCCACTTTTGTAGTAATGCTATGTCTAATAGGAGAGGTAAGAGGAGAGAAACAACTCAGATTGTCACAACTCTCATCAATTGGTTCTTCTAGCACTGAAATATCCGCTTCACAAGTGTGAGAGATAATAGGAGAAGAAAAGATGTAAGTGTTATGAGTATCCAAGGTTTCTTTCACTAAACTAACCTCATCCACAAAAGGGGAACTAGGAGAGGGATCTATGACGAACAAAAAGAGAGGGGAAAGGACCTTATATTCATATGCCTTTAACAAAACTTTCTTACAAGATGCAATAATATCAAGAAAGAGAACATGCAAGATGAGAAGTATAGAAGTTTGTATTGAAAACATGATGGAATGATTAATCTACAATCTTGAAATGTAACAATGCTCAAGCAAAGATGCAAATGAAAAATAATGTTTCAAATTTCAAAGGTGACACTTGACTAATTATGATATGTAACAAGATGAAAATGGAAACTTGAAATGGAAACCATGCATGAAATGAACTAGTTAAGGCTAGATTTAATGAAATGCATGTTACAGAAATGCAACTAACTAATATGGGTAGGTTAAAGCACCAAATAGAAGCTGAAAAATAGAGTTATGAGTTATGTAAAATGCAGTTTCAGGGCTCAAAAGGAACTGATTCACCTAGGGTGGCGAATGAGTCTCAGTATGCACTTTTTAGAAATTTTTTGACTAATTTTGATTTTTTCTGAGCATTGTAATACCCCTCATATTGCTTAGACTTATTAATTACTATGATGATACTATTAGGGTTGATTTGGTTGGTTGTTGTGTGATGATGTTATTCCTTGAGTGGACCTATTCGTTTGATATGACATTATTAGGATGATTGATGATACACTGTGCGTTGTTTGGATTATTTGTTTATTTAAATGAATTGCCATTAATGTTTATATGTCAATGTGATGATCTTATGGTGATGTTATTTAATTCAGTATTATTATATGATGCAATTGTTTAATAATTAGTTAAGATGCAATAGTTTAATATCATGTTATCTTATGTCAATTAGGTTAGAAATGTTAGCTCATTATCGATATTATAATTGTTAGAATAGATTAGGTGAGAGGACAGTGTAGCATCACTCGTTCAGGAGTGCCCTGCTACACTGCAATTCCTTCTCACGATAGGATGTTGATTTTATATGTATACATGTGCTACTTGACGTTTATTTGGATGCAAGATTGCAGGAATAAGTCTCGATTCCACCTGCTTCGGCAGGACAGGGCGAGCAATAAATTAACCCAATGGGTAAAAGTTGAAAAAGGGAGTAGGCTTGGAAGTGTCCCCGTCCCAAGTCCGTCGTCTGTTGTGAGTCGTCGTGTTTTGACTGAAGTGTCGTCTTTGTCTTGTATGTAGTTTTATGGGGGAGTATTTATTTTATTATTGGTTAGTGTTTAATTAATTAATCGTAATTCATAAAATAATTAATTATTGTTTCACTGTTAATTGATTTAATCAAGAGTTAGAAAAATGTTAAAATTAAATAAATAATAAATTAAAAGTGATTTAATTAATTAAAAGTGCAAATAATTATAATTAAATTAATATAGTTGAGAGTAATTAAATATTATTTTTATTAATATTAAATTAGGAAATTAGGTGAAGATAATATCTAAATTTAAATAAATTATTTAATTAAAATTTTAGATATGTGTGAGCTTTTAAAAGATGAAAAAGGGCCAATAAGGAAAGAGGCTTTTTGGAAAAGAAAGCGGAAACAGATTTATTGTTTTTAATTGGTGATTTATTATTTTTATGAAAAGGGGATTATTCACACACAAGTTTTTCTTCTGGGAGTTTTTGCTCTGGAGTTTTTGGATCTAGGAAGGAAAAATAAGAGAAATAGTTTTTAGCTTTAGAGGTTTATCTGGGTAAAACCTTTGTGAGTTTGAAAAGAACAGATTGTTCAGAAGAACGTTAAAGGCGGAAGCTCGGGAAGAGAGTTGAAGGCAGAAAGTTGAGAAGAGGATTTGAAAGGATTCTCCATCAGACGAAGGATTTCAGGTTTTTATTCTTTTAAGTTATTCATTTTTATATTGTTCCGTAAGCAAAATTTGTCTGCCATAGTTTGAAAAATAAACTTCTCTATTTTTGAAAAGAGGATCTACGATTGAAAACTTGTCTGTATTAAAATAAAAATAAAAATAAATAAGTAAATAAATCAAATCATCTATAGAAATTGTAGTAAAACCCTCTGAAATTTATGCAATAAAATTTGTTTCTGAAAATTTCTAGTTGGAATGAAAAAAAAATCAATTTGCTAGTTTGTTGAGATTACCTTGAAAAAAAAATAAAAAAAAATAAAAAAATAAAAGATCCTATTTGTTTTTGGTTAAGCTTGCATGTTCTGTTCTTTATTAAAATCTGTTGTAAAAATAGTTCAATGTATGATTGATTTGAATCTCAGTTTTATATATATTATATTCTAATTTTTTTTGGTGTATATATATATAAAAATAAATAAATAAATAAATATACAGATCCCTGGACGTTGAGTCAGGTTTCGTTTTCTGTGTAATAAATAAAATATTTATCTGTCTGGACGAATTCGACTTTCGAAATTCGTGCCTTATTATAAATTATGATTTTTTTTAAATTATTTGATTTTATTATCTTTTCGAATTTCGTAACAATGAAAAGATATTATAGATTTTATTAAATGTTATAAATTTTATAAAATAAAATATTAAATTTTATATTGAATTGGGGGAAGGGGCGACGGCTTTCGCCGTACCGTACCCCCACCCCACTGTGGGCTGGGCGCAGCCGCGTGGGGGCTGCGGCCTCCTCACAGAGGGGACCGCAGTACCCGCGGACTGCGTACCCGCAGTACCGGCGGTGGAGTATATGGGGGCTGCGTGCCTTTTTTTTTTATAAATTAAATTTAAATTTATGTTTTGTTCATTGTTTTTTTTTATGCATTTAATTCAAATTTTAATTTATTAAATAAATTTTATAATTGGATTTTTATTAATATTCTGTTTATAAATAATAAAATTATATTTATATATATTGTATATATTATTTAATATATATTTAATATATATTATTTAATATATATATATATATATAGTTATTGGGTTTTTTTTTAATGTAATTATTTATATGTTTATAATGTTCGATTATGTAATAATTGGAATTGTTTTATAAAGTGATTTTTCCATAGGATTATATTAATTTTATTAAATGATTATTTTAATATATTTGTACAATTGTGTAATAGGGTGGTTTTATGGTAAATATGACTTCTTTTAATATGATATAAATAGGAGAAAATTGGAATGATTAATGTAGTTGTAGAAATTATAATAAATTTTGTGTTTGGAATTGAACCGATTGGCTTAAGTTAAAAGATGTGATGTTATATTGTAATTGTGCAAACTTGGATTAAATGATGTGGATTGTTTTAGGATTTTCTCGAATTTTTGATTTAGTTGTTGATGAAATTATCTAGTATTGGGAATACTTTTTATGGAGTTGTTTGTTTTAGTAATTATTTTCTTGAGAATTTTCCGTGAGATTCTCGTCATTGTTAATTGTGTCTTTTGGGGCAACCCTAGGTTTACCTTACCTTCCATAATGAGATTATGTTATTGTTAAGGACTTCCAGTGATGGAATGTTTTACTGTCATGTTTCTTTTATTCCCCATGTCGGGTAATTAGGGTTAAGGGTATTGTAAGTCTTCCAGAGAAGTTTTTTCTTGAGTGGGGGTTCATTTTGGTGAATCGCTTTGATGTATTGTACTATGATGTTATACCCGATTTCCATGAACGGGGATTTGTGCCTCCTAGGAAATAGGAGTGGGTAATGAGAATTGTACCTCCTTTGGAAGGAGTGTGTATCTGGATTAGTTTCCTCCAGTGGTTGGAGTGGGTTCCTTGTTTGGTTTTCTCCTTGGATTGGAGAGTTTATACTGTTTAGTTACCTAGTGTGGTATCGTGCCTTGTGTGTTGTCGATAGGAGAGTGGCTCTTTGTGGGGGTCCGGCACACAAAGGGGCGCCAGGGTAACCTACCTAGAGTTTAATTAACTGATAATCTAAAAGAAATAAATGGGGGGGGGGCTTTCACACTAATTAAGATAAAGTATGTCTCTCTCGTGAAGCAAGTGAATGATAAGGCTCGAGATGAGATGGGATGCATAGTTTTGCGTGAGGGTCCGGCGGCCGGTAGAGGCAAGCCAGGGTAACCCAGGATGGGGGTCCGGTAGCCTAGGAAGGTTGAGCCAGGGTAACTCATGGCAATTTATGCATGACACTCTTCCTATGTCAACAGTTAGCCAGTTATTGTGCGATGTTCATGATCTTGTTCTCTGGAAGCATTGTAACCTTGTGTTAAGTGACTGTGTGATTGTAGTTGTGAAGTAATATTGTGATTTCAGTGGTTATGTGCCTTGATGTTTTCTCTTTGGTCAATTGTTGGATGAGGTTCTTGTTATTATGCCTTGAGTTCATTGAAGTTGTGTGTGTGACTGGTTGTTTTTGGGAAGGTGTTTAATTGTTATGTTCAGTAGTGATTTGTTGTTGTGCCTCTTGGAGTGGTTGTCGTGAGTTTTCTAAGTGGTCTTTGATGTTATGTGTCTGTTGGGAGTTACTCTTTGTTATTGTTAGGCGTACTTGGTCGGGGACCCTTCCTTGTCTACTCTCAGCACGGGGGTGGTTGGGTGGAACGTGCTTCGCACCCCATTGGGTTCCCTCTTCTGTTGCAGATATATCTTTTACTTGCAAGTTTTAGCGGATGTTGATGATCCAATGTCCTTATGTATCAGATTGTTGTATATACTTCATATGTAATGTATTCATTGTTGTATTGTCTCCCATATGTGTTGGGATGACATTGGTGTAATTTGTATATGTATTAATCGAGTTGTACTTTCAGATAATTGTATTCTTCTATCATTGGGATGTAATAATTATTCAGGCCATGTAATTATTCAGGATCATTTGTTATAGTTGGTTATGTTGAGTTGTATCTATCGAAGATGTAACACTTTATAATTCCATGTATTGACATATGTGCATATGTTATTAATATGGATATAGTTGATAGATATTTTAAATGATGAAATGGGTATGAGTGGATATGCGTAATGGATTATTTATTGTTATCTTATTTTCGTTGTTATGGGTTAGAATAGTTATGTCACTTCGTGTACCCCATTGGAACTAGTTGTGCCTCATGATACAATGTTATGTTATAATACTTAAGTATGTTTATTATATTCTTTTAAAAAAAAAAAAAAATTGTTCTATTGTTTTAGTTCCTTTGGGTTTCGCACGGCGGGGCATGACAGCTTGGTATCAGAGCCCAAGTTTAAACACTGGGTGCTCTGGGATAATGTGGACCCATTAAGTTGTTAGTTGCGTAGGTAATACTCCAAGCATTATGAGCCATGGCGTTGACCTAGGTGCTTTGTTCGTTAGTTTATGTTTTCCTTTTTGGGTTGGTCTGACTTGGCTACCCAGAAGTTGTTGTTATGTGGTGTAGGTCCAATGACACAGGAAACTAGTGGAAGGGATAGGACCCTCGGTGTAGTGTACAATGCACCGATATCCTTCCTGCTGGAAGAATGCATTATGGACAATTGTGTTGTGTGTGAATTTTTTGTGTTGTGTGTGGTGGATGACAACTAGCTTTGTTGTTATGTCCACCCTTGTTTGTTTTCTTGTGCTTTACGTCATTGTGCAAGCGATTTCTTGATTGACCCTATGTGGTTTTGGAGTTGCTTTTACGTGTTATATGGTATGGAATTATGGAATATGGTAATAGGAAATGAATGAATATGTGGTTAGTTATAAAGATTTGTGGCGTGTTCTCTACGTGGTTGTTGTGTGCGTACTCTTATCTATTTAATGGCTTCCAGGAGTAAGCCATGTCCTAGGGGGGAGGATGTAATACCCCTCATATTGCTTAGACTTATTAATTACTATGATGATACTATTAGGGTTGATTTGGTTGGTTGTTGTGTGATGATGTTATTCCTTGAGTGGACCTATTCGTTTGATATGACATTATTAGGATGATTGATGATACACTGTGCGTTGTTTGGATTATTTTTTTATTTAAATGAATTGCCATTAATGTTTATATGTCAATGTGATGATCTTATGGTGATGTTATTTAATTCAGTATTATTATATGATGCAATTGTTTAATAATTAGTTAAGATGCAATAGTTTAATATCATGTTATCTTATGTCAATTAGGTTAGAAATGTTAGCTCATTATCGATATTATAATTGTTAGAATAGATTAGGTGAGAGGACAGTGTAGCATCACTCGTTCAGGAGTGCCCTGCTACACTGCAATTCCTTCTCACGATAGGATGTTGATTTTATATGTATACATGTGCTACTTGACGTTTATTTGGATGCAAGATTGCAGGAATAAGTCTCGATTCCACCTGCTTCGGCAGGACAGGGCGAGCAATAAATTAACCCAATGGGTAAAAGTTGAAAAAGGGAGTAGGCTTGGAAGTGTCCCCGTCCCAAGTCCGTCGTCTGTTGTGAGTCGTCGTGTTTTGACTGAAGTGTCGTCTTTGTCTTGTATGTAGTTTTATGGGGGAGTATTTATTTTATTATTGGTTAGTGTTTAATTAATTAATCGTAATTCATAAAATAATTAATTATTGTTTCACTGTTAATTGATTTAATCAAGAGTTAGAAAAATGTTAAAATTAAATAAATAATAAATTAAAAGTGATTTAATTAATTAAAAGTGCAAATAATTATAATTAAATTAATATAGTTGAGAGTAATTAAATATTATTTTTATTAATATTAAATTAGGAAATTAGGTGAAGATAATATCTAAATTTAAATAAATTATTTAATTAAAATTTTAGATATGTGTGAGCTTTTAAAAGATGAAAAAGGGCCAATAAGGAAAGAGGCTTTTTGGAAAAGAAAGCGGAAACAGATTTATTGTTTTTAATTGGTGATTTATTATTTTTATGAAAAGGGGATTATTCACACACAAGTTTTTCTTCTGGGAGTTTTTGCTCTGGAGTTTTTGGATCTAGGAAGGAAAAATAAGAGAAATAGTTTTTAGCTTTAGAGGTTTATCTGGGTAAAACCTTTGTGAGTTTGAAAAGAACAGATTGTTCAGAAGAACGTTAAAGGCGGAAGCTCGGGAAGAGAGTTGAAGGCAGAAAGTTGAGAAGAGGATTTGAAAGGATTCTCCATCAGACGAAGGATTTCAGGTTTTTATTCTTTTAAGTTATTCATTTTTATATTGTTCCGTAAGCAAAATTTGTCTGCCATAGTTTGAAAAATAAACTTCTCTATTTTTGAAAAGAGGATCTACGATTGAAAACTTGTCTGTATTAAAATAAAAATAAAAATAAATAAGTAAATAAATCAAATCATCTATAGAAATTGTAGTAAAACCCTCTGAAATTTATGCAATAAAATTTGTTTCTGAAAATTTCTAGTTGGAATGAAAAAAAAATCAATTTGCTAGTTTGTTGAGATTACCTTGAAAAAAAAATAAAAAAAAATAAAAAAATAAAAGATCCTATTTGTTTTTGGTTAAGCTTGCATGTTCTGTTCTTTATTAAAATCTGTTGTAAAAATAGTTCAATGTATGATTGATTTGAATCTCAGTTTTATATATATTATATTCTAATTTTTTTTGGTGTATATATATATAAAAATAAATAAATAAATAAATATACAGATCCCTGGACGTTGAGTCAGGTTTCGTTTTCTGTGTAATAAATAAAATATTTATCTGTCTGGACGAATTCGACTTTCGAAATTCGTGCCTTATTATAAATTATGATTTTTTTTAAATGTATTTGATTTTATTATCTTTTCGAATTTCGTAACAATGAAAAGATATTATAGATTTTATTAAATGTTATAAATTTTATAAAATAAAATATTAAATTTTATATTGAATTGGGGGAAGGGGCGGACGGCTTTCGCCGTACCGTACCCCCACCCCACTGTGGGCTGGGCGCAGCCGCGTGGGGGCTGCGGCCTCCTCACAGAGGGGACCGCAGTACCCGCGGACTGCGTACCCGCAGTACCGGCGGTGGAGTATATGGGGGCTGCGTGCCTTTTTTTTTTATAAATTAAATTTAAATTTATGTTTTGTTCATTGTTTTTTTTTATGCATTTAATTCAAATTTTAATTTATTAAATAAATTTTATAATTGGATTTTTATTAATATTCTGTTTATAAATAATAAAATTATATTTATATATATTGTATATATTATTTAATATATATTTAATATATATTATTTAATATATATATATATATATATAGTTATTGGGTTTTTTTTTAATGTAATTATTTATATGTTTATAATGTTCGATTATGTAATAATTGGAATTGTTTTATAAAGTGATTTTTCCATAGGATTATATTAATTTTATTAAATGATTATTTTAATATATTTGTACAATTGTGTAATAGGGTGGTTTTATGGTAAATATGACTTCTTTTAATATGATATAAATAGGAGAAAATTGGAATGATTAATGTAGTTGTAGAAATTATAATAAATTTTGTGTTTGGAATTGAACCGATTGGCTTAAGTTAAAAGATGTGATGTTATATTGTAATTGTGCAAACTTGGATTAAATGATGTGGATTGTTTTAGGATTTTCTCGAATTTTTGATTTAGTTGTTGATGAAATTATCTAGTATTGGGAATACTTTTTATGGAGTTGTTTGTTTTAGTAATTATTTTCTTGAGAATTTTCCGTGAGATTCTCGTCATTGTTAATTGTGTCTTTTGGGGCAACCCTAGGTTTACCTTACCTTCCATAATGAGATTATGTTATTGTTAAGGACTTCCAGTGATGGAATGTTTTACTGTCATGTTTCTTTTATTCCCCATGTCGGGTAATTAGGGTTAAGGGTATTGTAAGTCTTCCAGAGAAGTTTTTTCTTGAGTGGGGGTTCATTTTGGTGAATCGCTTTGATGTATTGTACTATGATGTTATACCCGATTTCCATGAACGGGGATTTGTGCCTCCTAGGAAATAGGAGTGGGTAATGAGAATTGTACCTCCTTTGGAAGGAGTGTGTATCTGGATTAGTTTCCTCCAGTGGTTGGAGTGGGTTCCTTGTTTGGTTTTCTCCTTGGATTGGAGAGTTTATACTGTTTAGTTACCTAGTGTGGTATCGTGCCTTGTGTGTTGTCGATAGGAGAGTGGCTCTTTGTGGGGGTCCGGCACACAAAGGGGCGCCAGGGTAACCTACCTAGAGTTTAATTAACTGATAATCTAAAAGAAATAAATGGGGGGGCTTTCACACTAATTAAGATAAAGTATGTCTCTCTCGTGAAGCAAGTGAATGATAAGGCTCGAGATGAGATGGGATGCATAGTTTTGCGTGAGGGTCCGGCGGCCGGTAGAGGCAAGCCAGGGTAACCCAGGATGGGGGTCCGGTAGCCTAGGAAGGTTGAGCCAGGGTAACTCATGGCAATTTATGCATGACACTCTTCCTATGTCAACAGTTAGCCAGTTATTGTGCGATGTTCATGATCTTGTTCTCTGGAAGCATTGTAACCTTGTGTTAAGTGACTTGTGATTGTAGTTGTGAAGTAATATTGTGATTTCAGTGGTTATGTGCCTTGATGTTTTCTCTTTGGTCAATTGTTGGATGAGGTTCTTGTTATTATGCCTTGAGTTCATTGAAGTTGTGTGTGTGACTGGTTGTTTTTGGGAAGGTGTTTAATTGTTATGTTCAGTAGTGATTTGTTGTTGTGCCTCTTGGAATGGTTGTCGTGAGTTTTCTAAGTGTTCTTTGATGTTATGTGTCTGTTGGGAGTTACTCTTTGTTATTGTTAGGCGTACTTGGTCGGGGACCCTTCCTTGTCTACTCTCAGCACGGGGGTGGTTGGGTGGAACGTGCTTCGCACCCCATTGGGTTCCCTCTTCTGTTGCAGATATATCTTTTACTTGCAAGTTTTAGCGGATGTTGATGATCCAATGTCCTTATGTATCAGATTGTTGTATATACTTCATATGTAATGTATTCATTGTTGTATTGTCTCCCATATGTGTTGGGATGACATTGGTGTAATTTGTATATGTATTAATCGAGTTGTACTTTCAGATAATTGTATTCTTCTATCATTGGGATGTAATAATTATTCAGGCCATGTAATTATTCAGGATCATTTGTTATAGTTGGTTATGTTGAGTTGTATCTATCGAAGATGTAACACTTTATAATTCCATGTATTGACATATGTGCATATGTTATTAATATGGATATAGTTGATAGATATTTTAAATGATGAAATGGGTATGAGTGGATATGCGTAATGGATTATTTATTGTTATCTTATTTTCGTTGTTATGGGTTAGAATAGTTATGTCACTTCGTGTACCCCATTGGAACTAGTTGTGCCTCATGATACAATGTTATGTTATAATACTTAAGTATGTTTATTATATTCTTTTAAAAAAAATAAAAAATTGTTCTATTGTTTTAGTTCCTTTGGGGTTCGCACGGCGGGGCGTGACAAGCATTATGATGTACTCCTAAACTAAAAATGCAGAATTTTAGAAAATTCAACTAAATTTAGATGGTAAAAATGTAGCTTTAATGTATTTTGTATGAATGCAAAATTTAACATCTAACATGCAAATGAATCATGCAAACCCTAATGCAAGCTAGATTTTTGATGATGAAGGACTCCAAATCAATCAACAAAGAATTCAAAAAGTAGGTTCACCAAAATGAAAAATATATTTTTTGGCACCCTAAACCTTTCTAACACTTCTAGGGTTTTTCACCTAAAAGGAGAAAGTAGGGCCAAAAGTCTAGCTAGGGTCACTCAAATAAAGGATTGTATGATGCTTATATGACTAAATGAGATGATATAATTTCAAGTAAGCTATGGACTTGATCAAATATGAATGAAAAACCTAAGAAACAAGTGATGTTTGAAAACACATTGTGTAATGCAAGAATACTTATAAATAAATAGAAAACAATTAAAAAAATGAATCAAACTGAAAGAGTGCACCTGAAATGTTGAAGAAGACTAAAAATTACATTTGAAATGTTGTTGATGCTATTTTTCAGGCTTGGTGGGACTCATTCGTGATTTTGGGAAAATCAGTCCTAGTTATGTCAAACTGAGCCAAAACTTGTTTCTATCAAAAGGGTACTAAAAAATGTTGAAAACTTAAAATTGACCCTAGAGTGGGACTCATTCACTGCCCATGGTGAATGATTCCACATTTGGAACTCTATATTTTCAAAAGTGGATTTTGAAGCTTCTGATCTACACTTTGACTTACTACAAGTGTCTAGTTCTGAAACTCTAATTTACAAGCTTGAAAATGAGTTTTTGTTGATACTTTGACTTGTTGATTGAAGATAAGACTTGAGCAACCTTGTAACTTGATCTTCAATTATTTTCAAGCTTCCAAGGGATCTAAATCTAAAAACACACAAGAAGAGAAGAAGAAATGGTGAATGTTAGGGCATGAGGGTTTTCCTTGGTCAAACCCCCTTTAAGTAATTAAACCAAAATGATGAAAGAATAGAATGAAACATGAAATAATGGAATAGATTACCTTTCTATGATGTTGATTTTGGATTACAACAACAATGGAGGAAGATTCATCCCTTGAATGTCTTTAGGAGCTTTCTCGATGTCTTGCAATGATAGAACCCTAAGTTACCTGAAGGGTCGGTGGATAAATAATGAAGAATAGACATGAATTAAGTTAATGGATGTAAAAATGAGTCTAGATAGGTGATTTTATAGGAAATTCACCTATTTTACCCATTAATACCTCATCATAGGCCGACATGAAGCAAAATTAAACTTAAATTTCACTTTTTTCCCACTCAAATGTCAAAAATGAGTCAAATGGGAATCATTCATCACACATGTTCAATGGGTCCCACCTGGATGGGATTGATTCGCCATGCATGGTGAATGGGTCCCATAGGGGTTGTTTTGACAGCTCAAATGCCAAGAGATTAGGAAATAAGGACTAAAATGCAACTTTGTCAAGTATTTGATCAATTTAGCCCTTGGGATGCACAATATGGGTTAATATGGAACTATTAGTGAAGATGTGAATTCCAAATAGGGCTTGGGACACAAAAATCAATGTGAAATTGTGATTAAATACACTTTCCAACACTAAAATGAGGTCCACATAGCCCAGGAAGGCACAAGAACCAATGTGAATGTGCAGGACACATTACAACACTAGTTTAACATTAGGTTTAAGTTATAAGCCTTATAGATTGATGTTATAATGTTATTAAACACATTTTACAATGTTGAATTAGGGAGAAATAGGTTCATTAAATCTAGAAAAGTGTGAAAGAATCTTACAACACTTTATAACACCAAGACGTCATTCAAAGAATATTATTCAATTTATAAGGGCCCAAGACCTAGTGTGAATGCATAAAATGTCTCACTACACCTGAACCAAGGCCTCATTAAGTCCAATTTATCATGAATTAATCCCATTTCAAGTAAAGGGTACTTTTTTCTATGGCACACTAGCCAGTATTATCTAGACAAATTGTGCTAAACTAGATTTCCAAATATGCATCAAAGTTTGAATTTTTTTTTTGAAAGATACATTGATATCTTGTTGAGGCTTGCAAATACAAATTTATCTGGGGATAAAGTGTCTCTTTCCTACCAAAAATTCATGATGAACTTGGTTGCAGATCATGAAATTAGTGCACAAGAAACATGCCATATGTTGCAAAAAATTTTGCTTGTCATCTCAAGTCAGAATTTCCTCTCTTTGAACATCAGTAGGTAGACATTTCACCATTTGAAAACAATTGACAGTGGTGACAAGATTTCTAGTGGTTATAGTAATTCCTACATGCAAAGACCAACATAAATGGAGACAATATCCCTTATTCATTCTACACAATTGTATAAATATAAAAAAAAATGCAAAGGTGCAGCTTGGTGTCCCTAGCCACAACCTTTTGTCATCATTGTATACCAACTTTTTGTTGGAAGTGGAATTACTCTAAGAGGGGGAGGGGCTGAATCAAAGTAATATATTTTAAAACTTTTATGACATGAAATGCAAATTTGAACTCTTTTTTACCTTGAACAGAATGTGACTTTAAATATGCAATGTAAAAATTAAGCTTTGAATGATTAGCATAATGACTCAATCAAGTGCAACATGAATTCCAAAAAAATCATGTTAAAGCATGGTGTATTTTGTTCATATAATGTTGAATGAACAACTTTTTAATGATTTCTTTTGCAAGGAAACTAAACTTTTAGATGATAGAAATTAACATTCAAAGTTTGCACATTAACAATTGAACCATGAGCATTTAGGTAAACTTGAACAATGATAAAGTATCTGAGCATTCCATGAGCTAATTCAACATAAATGAGTAAAAGAAAGATTATGGAAGATAGACTCAAACCACACAAAAAGAGACACAAAAATTGTTGAGTGGAAAACCCTCTCCGGGTAGAAAAACCACTTCAAAATTCCTTCTAGGCTTAATTCCAAATATGTTTACAATAATTTCAGAGAACCAACTCAATAATAATCTTGATAACCAACTCCTATAATAAACTGAAGCACCCACTTCAAATTAGAAGCACCAACTTCTTTTGAAACAAAAACCTCATGATTTTGCAACCTATTAGGACCTTATAACTGCAATGATTATCTACAGTCACAAAATCACAATAGGATACAAAATGATTTTTCAATAAATCCAAACTCAAAGTAATCTTTGTAATACAACTAGAGACATATACAATATGAACCCTATTTTCTCTTTTTAAATACAAAATGATGTCATAGTAATAAACCCTCAACAATACTCTATTCAAACTTGTATTTTATCTCTTTCGTCATCGAGTCATGGATTTTTCCATGCATTTATACAAAGTACATAAGCAGTTATCCTTTTCAAAAATTGATATCAAATAACTAGGGTTTTGATAAACTAGTAAAAAAAACTAATCAAATCATGATACCCAACATGGGCTTAAAGAATAACCATATAAAAATCAATGATATGTTGATGAATGCCACTGAAATAATGAAACCCTTGAGTATAAACTTAGATTAATGAAAAATGAGATTAGTCTTTAACAAAACTCTAATCTTCAAAAAAATTATTAAACCATAAAATAGTTATATTTGAAACTAGTATAAGATCTTCCAAAATATAAAAAAAAATACCTATCATGGCGGTCGAAATATTACCAGCTGATTGTGCAACTTCCATATAGGTCTCACTATGCAACTCTTCATATTTCCAACCCACAAACAAGCTTGAAAACTAGCTTCAAACTGTAACCTCATATCCTCCATGGTGGTGTTGTGTTGCTTCTTCAAATCAAAATAAAACATAATGAATTTTCCCTAACTCCTTTGCAAAGACTATTGAATGTATTTTTACTTTATGATAATGTTTAAAGTCTAAAAGGACTTAATAATCACTTAATAATCAAGTAAGCTCGGTGTAATATAAAGTGAAGTCTGATACATAGTATGCTCAGTGTAATATGGCCGATGAAACCAACAGTGTAAGTATTAAAATATAGTCTTCTCGGCTAAGACTTGCAGAGTATTACAATGTAGAAAAAATCACTTGTGAAGAGTATGATTATACCAAAACAAATCCAAGAATGGTTATAACATTTAAAGTCATCAAATATAGAATATTTTTCTAAAAATAAATAAACAAACCATTTGATATTCCATTGTCTCTTATTTTTGAATGTCATCATGTAAATCATCCAAGTGCAAATGTTAGAGAATTACCTTTGTGAATTATATCATGCACCAAACCTGTAGCTACTATTAGCATGTAAAAAGAATGAAACCATCCAACATATGACCATATGAATGGGAAGACTGTAGATTCTTGCAACTCAAATATCCATGAAGTCATGATTGCCAAGTCATATGCCAACCACATGAAAACATGTACAAACTAATCCACCAAATTGATCCAGCCTAGATATGAAATAATAACTCTATTGAACAAATATAAAGCCTTTGCACATGAATCCAACAATCAGTACCATGTAAGATAATCACTGAATATGCCAAAGCCATAATCAATCAGTTTTAACATCAAGTAAAAATAACACAAAAGAGAAGTAAACAAACTCCCCCTTTGTCCTTGATGGAAAAAAAATGAGCCATCTGAAATAAAGTGCCAACCAACAACCAATGCCAAAAACTCATATTTCTCCCCCTTTTTGTCTCAAGGACAAAGGGTAATCAATGAAATACAAAAAAATAGTAACTGAACCAGCTGCAAATAGAGCAATGAAGCAACAAATAAACCATGAAAGCAACAAGGAGCTACTAGGAGAGCTAAAAACACCCCCCTTAAGCAATGATAGAACATCAAGAAAGTAGGGATTGAGACATAACTCCCAATCTAGACTGAAGTCTTTCAAATACCTGTTTATCCAAAGGCTTAGTGAAGATATCTACCACTTGTGCTTATGCAGGTACATATTTCATAGTAACCTCATTAGCCAAAACTTTTTCCCGTAGAAAATGAAATTTAATTTCAATATGTTTAGTCCTTGAGTGCATAATAGGATTCTTTGATAAATTAATTACACTAGAGTTATCACAAAAGATGGAAACAAGTTTAGCAACATCAATACCCATGTTTGAAAGTTTCTGAGCCATCCAAAAAAGCTGAGTGCAGCAAGATGTGGCTGCAATATATTCAGCTTCTACTATTGATAATGAGACTGAATCTTTCTTTTTTCTATGCCAAGCAACAAGACAATAACCAAGATAAAATGCCACACCACTTGTGCTTTTTCTATCGTCAAGAAAACCAACCCAATCAACATTAGTAAAATCCATTAAAGTAAAGTCATTATTCCTAGGATACTAAAGACCAAAATCAAGAGTACCCTAGATATAGTTGAATATTCTTTTTACAACAGTAAAATGGGACTGTTTTGGTGCAGATTGGAATCTAGAGACCATAAAAATAGCTTACATTAAATCTAGTTTGGAGGAAGTTAAGTATAATTAGCTACTAATCATTGATCTATACTCGGATTGATCAACATTAGGAGAATCATCAGTTTTAGACAACTTACAGACAGTCACCACTAGTGTGCTTACTGAACGATAATCATCCATTTGAAACCTTTTCAACATTTCTTTTTCATATTTTTTTTGTGACAAAAATATTCCCTGTTCAAGCTGTAAAACGTGGAGGCCAAGAAAGAATGTTAGTTCACCTAACATTGACATTTCAAATTCTGATTCCATAATCTTTGAAAAAAATTTAGATAAGGCATCATTGTTGCAGCCAAAGATTATGTCATCTACATATACCTCAACAACTAGAATATCATTACCTTCCTGTTTAACATAAAGATTGTTGTCCACACCACCTCTTTTGAATCCATTTGTTGTTAAGTGTGCATCCAATCTAGAATACAAAACTCTAGGAGCTTGTTTTAAACCATATAAACCCTTTTTTAACTTGTAAAAATGATTAGGCTTATCGTGTACAACAAACCCTTCAGGCCGTTCCATAAAAACTTCCTCATCCAAATATCCATTTAGAAAAGTAGTTTTGACATCCATTTGATGTACTTTAAAATTTTTAAAACAAGAATATGCCAAAAAGATTCTAATGGATTCAATTCTAGCTACAGGTGCATAAGTTTCACTATAATCAATACCTTCTTGTTGTGCATATCCTTTGCACACAAACCATGCTTTGTTTCTAACCACTTTTCCACATTCATCTAGTTTATTTCTAAAAACGCACTTTCCACCTATGAAATTCTTGTCATTAGGGCTTGGGACTTATTCCCAAGTCTTATTCTTTTCAATTTGACTAATTTTTTCCTGCATTTCCTTCAACCAACAATCATCATTTAAGGAATCAGTAACAATTTTAGGCTCAAATTCAGTTATCAAACAAAAATGTTCAACAATTTGTGCTTGCTCATCAACTTTTTCTCTTCTTCTTGTTAAAAATCCTTCATTTTTTATCTCCAATTATTAGATCTTGAGGATGATTTCTCATAAAAATCTTAGAATTTTTTTTTTGAGGTATTACTTTAGAACTTGATTCATCCTCCTATTGTGAATCAACTGCATGAATAGATTTAGGAGTGATATTAAAATATGCCATAACCTCCTCTTCATCATCCTACACATGATCAAAATCTAGGAGAAATATTTCATCAAATTTGACATTAATAGATTGAACAATCTTATTTAGCCTTTTATTGAAACATTTATAGGCTTTTCTATGAGTAGAATATCCTAAAAAGATACCTTCATCAAATTTAGACTGAAAGCTTCCTAAGTTTTCATCATCTCTTTTAATAAAACACTTGCAGCCAAATATTCCGAAGTAATTAATAGAGGAAAGTTTACCATACCAAAGCTCATATGGAGTGAAATTGGATTTCAATCTTACTTGTACTCTATTTAGAATGGAAACAGTTATATGAACAACTTCTTTCCAGTACATATCTAGAAATTTGGCTTCATCTAACATTGTTCTAGCCATTTTTTTCACTATTTTGCTTTTCTTCTCCACAACCCCATTCTATTGAGGTGCCCTTGCAGTAGCATATTTCCTTTTTATGCCATGTTTCTCACATTAATCAATGAATTCTTGAGATGTAAATTCACCTCCCTTGTCTAATCTTAAGCATTTAGGTTTGATATCAAAATCTTTCTCAACCATCTTATGAAAGATTTTAAATCTATCAAAATATTTAGATTTATGTTTGAGAAAGTTTACCCAAACCATCCTTGTGTAGTCATCTACAAATAGTTCATGAAGTATTTTTCACCATTTATTGACCCAGTCCTAGTAGGACCACAAAGATTAGTGTGTACAAGCTGCAATGGCTTAGTAGAAGAATGTTCTTTATATTTAAAGCTCACATTAGTTTGTTTTCCTTTGAGACATTCTTTGCAAACTGTATTTTTTGGTTTACTCAATATAGACAAACCTCTCACATTCTGATTTTTACTTATTCTAACAAAATTGTCAAAGTTTATATGCCCTAAACATTTATTCCATAACCATTTTTCTTCCACTTGACCCATAAGGCACATACCTTCATTGTCTTCATGATTAGAGGAGTCAAGAATATTGTAAATGTTTCTAGAAGTTTTCAAACTGGTTGCAACTATTTTTCTGTATTTTTTTTATTTCACAACCTTGTGCACCAAATGTAACATGATATCCTAATTTGACTAACACTTAAAATATTATGTTTCAATCCTTCTACATAATACACATCATAGATTGGTGTGTCATCATTTAGAAGTAAATAACCTTTACCTTTTATCTAAATACCTGAGTTGTCGCCAAACTTAACAAATCCTCCTTCATAATCTTCAAGTTTCAAGAACCTTCCTTTATCACCAGTCATGTGGTTTGAACAACCACTATACAACACCTAGAATTCCTTCGTCTATGAGAGAAAGTAAGTTTGTACAAGCATAGATTGCTCTACACGTGGAACAAACTTGGGTCTCCAAACTTTCTCTATGATAGGCTTATTTTATTTGCATTGTTTGGATGTGTGACCAATAATGTTGCATTTGGAACATCTGATTGCATTTGGAAAACCAAAGAATTGTTTGTGACCAAACCTTGGTGATCTAGGCATCATGAATCTGCAATTTCTCACTTTATGCCCAAATTTATTGTAGTAAAAATAATAACCATGGAAGAATGCATTGAATCTAAAATTGTTTCTTTTATGCTCAAAAGATTGCTTCTTACCAGCTATTTTGAAGTTCTGATTTGAACATTCACCAGTGCTGAAACCTATACTAGTCATGTCCTTATGATGATTATGCTTTCCAAGTAATTCATTTAAATGCAAAGTACTTTCATAACCTTCTAATCATTTCTTAAGTGTGACAACTTCCTTTTCAATCCTTTGGATTTGTTTATCTTTGTCAACAAGAACTGATTTAAGATTGTCTATAGTTCTCCTAGAGTCATCTAGTTTAGTTTGTAAAGATGTAGTCACCTTATTTGGACATTTCTCTTGTGAAGCAATTTGTTTCTTTATATTTTTAATTTCTTGTAGAGCACAAAGTAACTCACCCTCAATACTTCTAATTTAGATTGATTTTATGTTTGACTTCTTGACTAATTCCTTGAATCCTTTGGTATAGTAATTTTAGCCTTGAATAAAGTTTCATCTTCATCATTTAAGGACTCATCTGACTCATCATCTGAGTCTTCTTTGCTAAAAAGACTCTTTTTATTTTTGAGATTATTGTTAAACTTATTTTTAGGATTCCAATACTTTTTCTTGAATTGTTTTTCTATTTTCTCATCATCATTTGTTTGATCTGGATAAGGACATTTAGCTGCAAAGTGACCAACTTTTCCACGATTAAAACACTTGAATGGAATTTTCCCTTTATATTTGTTTATCAAATTTCTTACCAAAAGAGCTTCTAAGGTATCAGATAATTCTAATAAACTGTTTAAGTCTTCTTTCTTTTCTACTTTAAAAGTAGTCTCTTTAGAGGTTGAAGCAGAGCTTCCTATCCTCATTTCATATGTTGTTAATATTCCTTGTAAATTGTCCAAGGTTAGTGAATCAAAATGCTTCTTTTCTTCAAGAGTAGAAACTTTAGACTCAAATTTAGGATGCAAAGTCCTACTTACTTTTTGAACAACATCAAATTCAGAAATTGTTTCACCTAGACCTCTTCTTGCATTAACAACTTCATCTATCCTTAAGAAATAATTAGCAATCTTTTCATCATCCTTCATTCTCATTTCCTGAAATTGACTCCTAAGAGTAAGGATTTTGGATTGTTTAAATTTTTCATTTCCTTGATAAATGTTTTCAACTTCTCCCAAATTTCATTTGCAGATTTACAATGCATGAATTTGACAAATACATCTTTTTTCAAACCACACAATAATGCATGTTTAGCTCTTGCTTTCATGTCATATTTTCTTTTCTCATAATGATCTGTAGGTATAGTATCAGGTACAACATATTTACTACACATTAATTTCTAGACATCAGGATCTAAAGAAATCAAATATGTTTTCATTTTGAATTTCCAAAACACATAATCAATGCCATCAAATAGAGGAGCTCTTGTAATATATGAACCTTCAGGTGCATGTGTCATAGTAACAAACTTCCAAGAACAAAATCATTCCTAGGTGATAAAACCTAATGCAGGACCCTATGCTATGATACCACTTGTTGGAAGTGGAATTTCTCTAAGAGGGGGAGGGGGTGAATTAGAGTAGTATATTTTAAAAAAATTATGACATGAAATGCAGATTTGAACTCTTTCTGACCTTGAATGGAATGTGACTTTAAATATGCAATGTAAAAACTGAGATTTGAATGATTAGCATAATGACTCAATCAAATACAACATGAATTCCAAACAACTCATGTTAAAGCATGGTGTATATTGTTCATATAATACTGAATGAACAACTTTTTAATGCTTTCTTTTGCAAGGAAACTAAACTTTCAGATGACAGAAATTAACATTCAAACTTTGCACATTAACAACTAAACCATGAGCATTTAGGTAAACATGAACAATGATAAAGTATCAGAGCATTGCATGAGATAACTCAACATAAACAACTAAGAGAAAGATTATGCAAGATAGACTCAAAGCACACAAAAAGAGACAAAAATTGTCGAGTGGAAAACCCTCTTGGGGTAGAAAAAACACTCCAAAATTCCTTGCAGGGTTAATTCCAAAAAAAATTCCAATACTTTTAGAGCACCAACTCAATAATAATGTGGAGCACCAACTCCTATAATAAAATGAAGCACCCACTTCAAATTAGAAGCACCAACTTCTTTTGAAACAAAAATCTCATGATATTGCAACCTATAAGGACCTTATAACTCTAATGATTATCTGCAGTCACAAAATCACAATAGGATACAAAATGATTTGTCAATAAATCCCAAAACAAAGTAATCTATGTAGTACAACCAAATACATATACAATATGAACCCTCTTTTATCTTTTTAAATACAAAATGATGTCACAGTAATAAACCCTCAACAATACTCTGTTCAAACTTATATCTTTTGTCTTTCATGATTGAGTCATGTATTTTTCCATGCATTTATACAAAGTAAATAAATAATTATCCTTTTCCAAAACCCATATCCAATAACTAGGCTTTTGATAAGCTAGTAAACTAAAGTAGTCAAACCATGATATCCAACATGGGTTTAAAGAATAACCACAAAAAAATCAATGATATGTCGATGAATGCCACTGAAATAATGAAACCCTTGAGTATAAACTCGGGCTAATGAAAATTGAGATTAGTATTTTACAAAACTCTTATCTTCAAAAAATTTCTTAAACCATAAAACAGTTATATTTGAAACCAGTATAAGATCTTCCTCACTGAAAAAACAAATACCTATCATGTCAGCCAAAATATTACCAATTGATTATGCAACTTCCATAATGGTCTCACTATGCAACTCTTCATATTTCTAGCACACAAACAAGCTCAAAAACCAGCTTCAAACTATAACCTCATATCCTGCATGGTAGCGTTCTGTTGCTTCTTTAGATAAAAAACAAACATAATGACTTTTCCCTAACTTTTTTGCAAAGACTATTGAATGTATTTTTACTTTATGATAATTTTTTAAGTCTGAGAGGACTTAATAATCACTTGAGATCTGAAATAATTATTAAAAAAACATAATGATAGTTGTCAACACACATAATAACTAATGTTACTACTACTTGAAGTTAAGTCAACCTCCTTGTGATGTGGCCAATACAAGTAACATGATAAGAACAATATACTTTGTAAAGTATGCTCAATGAAAACAATAAAAAAATTGATGCATCAAGTAATCTCAGTGTAATATAAAGTGAAGCTCGATACATAGTATGCTCAATGTAATATGGCCAATGAAACCAACATTGCAACCATTCAAATATAGTATGCTTGGCTAAGACTTGTGATTTATTAAAATGTAGAAAAAATTACTTGTGAAGAGCCCAATTATACCACAACAAAGCCAAGAATGGTTATAACATAAAGTCATCAAAAATAGCATATTTTTCTTATAAAATAAAACAATTCTATATTCCATTGTCTCTTATTTGTGAATGTCATCATGTAAATCATCAAAGTGCAAATGTTAGAGAATTTCCTTTGTGAAGTATATCATGCACCAAACTTGTAGTTGTTATTAGCATGTAAAAAGAATGAAACCAGCCAACATATGACCGTCTGAATCGGAAAACTATAGATGCTTGCAACTCAAATATCCATGAAGCCATGATTTCTAAGTCATATGCCAACCACATGAAAACATGTACAAACTGATCCACCAAAATTATCCAACCTGTATGAAATAATAACTCTATTGAATAGATATAAAGCCTTTGCACATGAATCCAATCATTAGTACCACAAGATAATCACTGAATATGTCAAAGCCATAATCAATCAGTTTTAACATCAAGGAAAAATTTCACAAAAGATAAGCCAACACTTTTCAAGACTGCCTCGCTAGAACAAAGTGATGCCTTGAAAACATTTTGTTGGTCAGAATTGCTACTATACAAACCTTTCTGAAATGTTGAGGCTGGCATAGGCCTTACGAGAGAAAGCATAACCCACAATTGGAGGCTATTTTAAGTTGTTGACTATGACGCTTGGCATTCCAATAGAGTTATTTCTCCCCCTATTGATGGAGAGGATAGTGATACTGATACTGATAGCGCACAGTCTCTGCCTTGCACAAATGAATATGAATGGGAGTTGCTTTCTCAACTTGGTGCCATAAACAATGTTTGTTTTGACTAGTTGTAACTCTTGGGTAGACGAGACTTTTATCTACATCACAAATGGGATGCACACCATGTTCTTTAGAATCTACATAGCATTGTTGAACAATTTATTTCAACAAGTAAATTGCATATAGCTAAAGACACTCTTTGCCTAGTTGCAGTGCCTACACTTTGTCATGACTATCTCCTAGGAAAAAGCTTGCTTTGAATATGATTGAACAATACCATCTTGGCCCATCTTTATTTCCACCATTGTGTATGATCATTAAAGGAACTAGTAGCATAGGTAAATCATTCCTCATGGACAATATACAAAGATCACTAAATACATCATTGAATCAAAGAATGAATCATCTGCTTGCTCAGCGGGTGTTGTTGCTTGCAATATTTGTGCCTCCATAGTGCATACCATTCTCTAGATACCAATTAGAGATATGAATCCATTAAAAGGACAAACATTGACCATATTTCAAGAGGACTTCAAATATATTAAGTACATATTAATTGATGAAATGAGCTTCTTGGGTCCCAAGTTGTTGCTTAAAATAGATAGTTTATTGTTGCAAGAATTCCTTAGTAGACATATACAACCATTTGGTGGTGTCTCTATTAAACTCGTGGGTGACCTGACACAACTACTCCCTATTATGGACAAGCCTATCTATAGTTCTCAGTCCATAGAGTTGGCACTTTGTCACACTTTTAATATTGTTGTCATGCTTGACACTGTCTTTCATCAGTATGGACAATCCAATTAACAATAAAAAATTTGTACGCTCCTTATAAATATTATAAATTGCTAAGCATCCTAGTTTTATTATAAAATTCTTATGAATCAAACAAAATCCATGCTTACGGCTAAGAAAAACCAAGAGTTTGATGAAGCTATCCACTTATTCCCATCAAATAAGTTGGTTTCTTTACACAACAGGAAAATGCTACAACAGTTAAATGTTTCAATTGCAATTAGTGTTGTTGAAAGTTCCTAGAAAAACACACTTGATTATGGAGATGATGAACAACTTCAAGTAGATCTCTTGCTTGCAATTGGTCAACAAGTAATGTTGACAACAAGTCTTTGCATGGAAGCTAGCCTGGTTAATGGATTATTGGGTTTAGTGAAGACTATTGTATATGCTAGGGGTGCTAAACCACCTCAACTACCTAAATATGTTGTTGTCAACTTCCAAAACTACATTGGCCCAGCATGGGATCAAGATGATAAAAAATTCATCCTAATTATCCCAATCATGCAAGGTAGCCAAAGATAGCTCCCCTTGACAATGGCTTGGGTGATAAAAATCCATAAATCTCAAGGCTTGACACTAGAGAAAGCTACAATAGATATTGGAACTAACAAAAGGCAAGGACTAATGTTCATAGCTCTCTCTCGTGTTAAATAAATAACAAGAATATGCATAGATCCACCTTTCTCCCTTGATAGGTACTTTAGGCTGCATTCCAACAAATACAATATACTTTGAGTCAAAGAAGAGGATTGACTCCAACAATTGTCTGCATCCCCATCATGATGAAATATTTTTTTTCTTGATGTTAACTACACCACTTCTCCTTTTCCTTTTCATTTCAATGCTTTCACAATACCCTCGATTCCTAATTTTCTTTCTTTCTTAGTCCCTCCATAGTGCAGTTGCAATCACTTTTGCCAACATCCCCAAGGTTTTACTTCTACAATGATAGCTAAGAGAAGTTGCTATTCAACTGTTGCCTCGTGTTTCCCCTTGCCTCCAACAAAAAATGTCAATTTGTTCATGTTCCCCACTTTCCCAAAATATTATCAATATTTAATTTTTCTCCCAATACCTTCCTCATCTTCACCCAATAATTTTTCTTCCATAGCTATCAACATTGAATCATTTCTTTCTAACTATTTTAGATTCTAACAAATTTATATTGCAAACATTTCCAGTTGTTACTGCAGATCTTCACAATTCTTAATAGCTTAATGCTCACAAGTTTTCCATGGTGTTTGAGTTGCAACTATATTCCATTTGTATACAAGGTAAGGCTATATCTCATTCTTTCCATCTCTTCTTTTGCAACTACATCCAAAATTCTTTGTCACAAATGCTATAAGTGCATATATTTCTAAAAATAGATAACACTAATTTTAGCTCAACAAAATTTCTAGGTGCTAGAAGACAATTATATGCAATTGTCCACATATTATATCTTGCTCTTTGTAAAAGGTATGCATGCATCTTGTTTATATGATATCTTTTATTGCAGATACATTGGATATTATTTGTTATTAACTATACAACTATTTATATTTGTTCATTTAGATATTGTGTACTAATGACACATGTTCGCTGCAATAAACTTCAAATTTCCCTTATGTCTAACTGAATTTCATTGAAACCATTCTGGATTGCAAATGTATGTACTGAAGTATGGATGCACATCTTTGGAGTAAAAATCTCATAAATGTTAAATAGCTTTACGATTGCACATTTTCATGGTGTATGGCCTTCACCTACATTCCATCTATATACAACGTAATCCTATATATCTATTCTTGCATTTCTTATTTCATAACTCCATGTCAATTTATTAAAAATGTATAACATTGATTTCCACTCAACAAATTTTCTCAAGTGCCAAAGCATTTCCTTCACCATTGATAAAAGTGGTGGTAAAATTAATCTTTTTGCTTAGGAGTTTGGTGAGAGCCCATGAGGCTCCATGTCCCAATACGGTAGGGTGGAGAGTATGAATCCTTCTTTGTGCCCATACTCCAATCCATTCCATGCACAAGGTATGCCTAGATTTTATTTACTTACTTCATTCTACTATAGTTGCATTGCATATTATTTGTTATGAATTGTATAAGTTTTATATGTTTTCTCATTGATTTATTGTCTACCAATGGTATGTGTTTATTACACTAAACTTCTCATTATCCTGTCATGTTTCTAACCATACCCAAACCAAACAATCATCATTGTGGACCTTTTGATTCCGTTAGATCTTGTATTAAGTCAACAGTGGCCTAAACATTGCTTTCACCATTGATCATAGTGGTGGAAAATTTATTTTTTTTCTCAGGGGTTTGGTGAGAACGCATGATGCTCCATGAACCAATATGGTAGGGTGGATATCAGGCCTTGTTTTCTTATGTTGATAATGCATTCCACTATGTGCACCAGGTATGCCTAAATTTTATTTACTTTATTCCTCTCATTACAAGTACATAGAAAATTGTGTATTATAAAATATAGAACTTTGATATCTCCTAGTTTACACATTGTCTATAAATTAGAGATGATCACTGCACTAAAATTCACACTTTTTTTTTAATTCTTCCAGAGCATACTCCATCCATAATGCATATTTCAATGATCTTGTTAAAAGCAATTAGGTGCTGAAACATTGCTTCTACCATAGATCACAATGGTGGACAATTTATTCTTTTTCTCGGGGGTTTGGTGAGAGCGCATGGTGCTCCATGACCCAATATGGTAGGGTGGAGATTAGACCTTCTTTTCTTGTCTTCATACTGCAATCCGCCACATGCACAAGTATGGCTATATTTTATTTATTTCATCCCTTGAATTATAGGTGCATTCCATATTATGTATTATAAATTATAGAACTCTTTATAACTCTTGATTTACATATTCTCTTTCAAATATAGAAGAACACCACACTAAACTTCACATTTTTTGTTATTCTTGCAGAGCAGACTCCAACCATCATGGTAAATTTGATGACCTATTTTTTTATAAACGACCTTCAAGAATAATGATAGTGATTGCAAAATTAGTAACAATGGTCAAATACATAATTAGATCCTAATATACTTTATGTTGATTATAATAAGCAATATTCATTTCACCCTTGATTAGAGTGGTGGACAATGTATATTCTTGCTCTGAGGTTTTGTGAGATTCCATGAGGCTCCATGACCCAATATGGTAGGGTGGAGAACAGGCCTCATTTTGTTGTGTTTCATTTTATATTTCTTATGTGCAGATCTCTATGTTTCTAACATAAGATTTAGAAAAAATTCATATGTTTTAGGTTAAGGTTGCAATGGAATAAAATAGTTAATGTTATACACTATGGTAAATTCCATTGGGAATTGTTTATTATTGTTCTCCTGCTTAAGCTATATTGTTTCATTTTTGAGAAGGTGTTGTTGAAAAGGTTGTATTGTTTCAATGTTTGATAAGGTTGTGTTGAGAAAAAGTATATTTTTTATGGGTTTGTTACTGTAAATTTTTCGTGGGTTTCTCTTTATGGCTTGTGTTTTGTGGCTATGTTTGCAATGGAATAAAATTGTTGATGTTATGTAGTTTTTGTCAATTTTTATTTTCTAGCTTAGGCTATATTAACTCATTTTCGTTAAGCTTCTATTCAAAAGGCTATAATCTTTCAATTTTCAATAAGGTGCTATTGATAAAAAACCAAAAAAATTGTTGACTATTGTTCTCTATCTTCAGCTATATTGTTTTATTTTCAATAGGGCGTTGTTGGAGATGGTATATTATTTCAATTTCTGATAGGGTGTTGTTGAAAAGCCTATATTGTTTCAATATTTGATAAGGTTCTCTTAAAAAATGAGTATATTTTCGTTGTTCAAACTGATACTACTTGATTTATGGCTTTCATTTTGTGTTTGTGGTTGGAATGTAGTAAAATAGTTAATGTTATACAATTTATGTTAATGGTTATGTGCAGGATCATGATGGGCCAAAAAGTGGCAATATGATGGGTATGTGGCTGATGACTATTTTTTTACTCAAAATTGATGAAACGAAAATTATTTTTAAAGGAGATCCTTAGCTTTCTACCAATATAAATTATCCTTTATTTTTAATTTAATAAGTAATTATTATTCATTTTCTATTCAAATTACGACTAAAGTCCCGATTGATAGGCTAATTGAAAAAAATCTATAGCTTTCAAACGGTATCATATTTTTTGAATCCAAAACATGCATCACATTGTATGCTTCACATACTATAGGATTAAAAAAATAAAAATTGAATTTCATGAATTTTTCACCAAGTTAAGGTGGTCAGACATACGAGTTTTTATATTTTCTAAAAAATTGTAATTAAAAATTCATAATTAATTATTTACTTGGAAAACAATTATAAAAAAATGTGCATCACATCGGGGCATGAGTCCTCTACTTATAGCTAAAATATTATAAAAAATATTATCATTTTATTGTGGTTAGGGTGGTCAGACAGACACCTACTTCTTATTTTTTCCCTGAAATTTAAGTACCACTGCATTGAAATTTCAAATTTTCACCAAATAGTTTTTTTTTTTAAAGCAAACCTAGTATTTTGGAAACTACATTCAATTTGCTACAGATTCTATTCTTACATATTTTTGAAATAATATAGATAACTTATTCAAATTTTTATGTCAAGTTTCCTAACTTTGATTTTTCTGAATTTTTTGCCACTTAAGGGCCTATTTTTTCCATGATGATCTTGCACATACCCTAATATAAGTTTTCATTCTCGATTTGGTGCTCTATAACAGTCTACATTTTCCCATACATTTGTTACTATGGATCTTTCTTTTTTGTGAATATTGTATATGGTTGAGTAGGTCTGGTTGGATATCTTCTGTCTATTTTCTTGATAAAGCTGACTCAATGGAAATAATGTGTAGTGGATGTATAAAGTTGAATTATTTTAATTATCTTCCAGCTCAAATTTTTAATTATTGGTCCTAGCTATTTTTTTCCAACTTGTTCAGATCCATATTGAAATTATCCATCGATTGGGCCAACTAGTTATAAATTTTATTAAGTTTTGTTGAAGCTTACCTGTGGCGATCAATTCCTTGTGAGCGGATATATTTAGAGGATCTATCATATCATTTGGATATGTGTAGAAGTTGTTTGTGTGTATGTTGTTAATGTCTAAGTTATATTTGAGTGATATCATGCACATTTTCACTTGAACATAAAGATTTTGTGTGCAAACTTGACCAGAACAAAGTAGAAGTTCTTCATTAGTCATCAAGATAGAAGTTTGACATAAAAGCTAAGCCAGAACTATAATCAAGCATTGGTAGATGCTATTATCTTAGGTCATTTTCTTTTGGATCTATTCCAATATTTTGTAAGGGTAGCGAGCTCCTTTTTGAGCAGTGAGCCTAAATGCAAGTGCATTCCCATTTTGTAATACATCTTCTAAGTATACTCAAAACTTATTGTGGATTGGCCATCCACCGTGGTTTTTCCCCTTATAGGGTTTCCTCATAAAAATCCTTGTGTTATGGTTGTGTGGTTTCTTGTTTTCTATTTTTGCATATTGGTTTTGATTAAATGTGTTAAGTGGATTAAAGATCAGAATAAAAGATTTTTTTTTGTAGAACACTGATTCACCCCCCCTCTCAGTGTTGCTTGTTTCCAACAATTGGTATCAGAGCCTATTCCTCAAAAGAAGTCTAATAGCTTGGGGATAACTTGGAAAGTATATTCAATGGATACAAGCAGCCTGCAACAACAACTCATGGTGGCCTTGGATTATCTTGACCAGTCAAAATATGGGATCCAGGAACTACAGGAAAGTCTTAAAAATGCAAAAAAAATTATCTAGTAATTGAAAGACAAAATCAATGGATCAAGGGACAAAAGAAATGAATTATATAGTCAGCTCAAGTAGAAGAACAAAAATGGTGAAGATGAACAACTCAGTCAAGCCCTGAAGGAGAAAACAGAAGAATGCAAAAAGTATGCCCAAGAGAATGCTACCTTGAAGTCGGAGACATAATCCATCATGATGAAGATGACGAAGGAATTAGAGGACAAAAAGAAAAATGAAGAAAATCTTGCACAATCCTTGAGAGAAAAGTCTAAACAATATAATTGACTAGAAGATGAGTTGGAACAAACCAAGAATAATGAGGAGGAGCTTGAAAAATAGCTTGATGATCTTAGAGATGAAATTGCTATAGCAAATGAATTTAAGGAAAAATTCAAAGCAAGCTCAGCCAAGCATGATAAATTGATCAAAGGTCAAAGAAATGATGGTTATAAATGAGGTCTTGGATATGAAGAAGGAGAGAACTCTAGATCTGGACAAAGGAGATCTGATCAGAAGAATTTTAGACAAAGAAAATTCAAACAAGGAAACCAAGTAAATGAATCCAAGAGTAATCTAGTAAGGAAAACAAATGTTCAAAGATTTAATGGCTATTGTTATGCTTGTAACAAATTTGGTCATATGGCTTCTTAGTGCAGGAGTAAGATGAACACAAGTAGACCATCATTTTTAGGTCAATGTTTTAATTGCTACAAGTATGGTCATAAGTCAAGTGAGTGCAGAACTATGATGCATAATTTACAAAGAGACACCAAATGTTATGCATGCAATAGATTTGGACATGTTTCTAACCAATGCATATCAAGAAAAAGCCAATGGAACAATTGGAGTAGATAAAGGAATTTTGTTTGCTACAATTGCAATAAAATTGGTCACACCTCCAAATTTTGTTGGAATAGAAGAGGTCTTATAAAATAGAACATGCAACCATATGTTAAGGGAAAAGGAAAGATCACCATGGATGAAATAAAGAAGTAGATGTAAAATCAATGGGTGAGGAAGAACCCCTCTACAGACACCAATGGATCCGCACTAGAAGTATCTTCTGGTAATTCCTCTGGAAACTAATTGTAGATCTCTACCATAGGGGGAGCTGTCATGAAAATATTCTAAATCCACTACAAGTGGCTCGCACTAAAATTTGAATGAGTCCAATAGGAAATTGGTTATTATTCAGATGTTGTGAAATGAAGCTAGGGTATCAATGAGGATTATTGTTTTTCCCGATATATAAAAAGTCTAAAAGCTTGCAAAATTAGGGCAAGACTATTTATTGCAAAAAGTACAAAGTTAAGTTTGATGAAAATAAAAGAACCATTTTCACTCTCATTTGTCACATTGCATTCAATTGAAAGAAGTTTGAAGTGCTTTAAGGTAACCCCCACTAAAGTGGAAAGAAGATTCAAGCTCGAAAAGGAATTTGTGAATCGACCTCCATTTCATCTCCAAAAGGTATTTATAGCAAAAACCTATAAATTTGTGTTCTTTAAATGATGTTTACCCCACTATTGGTTAAAGTTAAAGATAGGACGCATCCAAAATTTAAGTGGAATCCATACAAATCAGTAGAAACTGAGCCCCTAGGTGCATTTTCCTATGTGTCATAGGGGTTTTTGCACATCGAGGATATTAGGGCATATGTGCATGCGAACATTGAAGATTTGGGTAGTGCTCAACTACTAGAATTATACTCTAACCACATAGTACAAGATTATTTCTCTATGAAACCTGAATTCCAAACCCTAGTGGACAAGAAATTTGTGCAATTCATAAAATTTCCCATATTTGAGGAGGATGAGTGGGTTCGATACATTCTAAGCTGAATGCATGATGAATTCATGTGGCTAGATATACCATTTAAAATCACCAAGGAAGCTATTTGTGCAATGACAAATTTAAACTCTTCTGGTAGACTCCCTATACTGAAGTCCATAAAGAATGATGATATTACTAAAGCAATTAGCTTTCATTAGGATAGAAGGGCAATGACCATAGATGATATTTCTAAAATTGATGTTAAATTTGCGTCTGTGATCATAGGGTATAAGATCTATCATTTGAGCCAACAAAATTCAATATCTAGAACTACTATCTATATTGCCAATGAGATGATTAAGCAAGATGCAAATTATGATTTATGTGAAGTGCTTAGAGGACAATTTCTTGAAAATTTGAAAAAGATCAAAAAGGAAAAAAGGAATTTCTTCAAGTTTGGAAATCTGTTGATATGTTTGTATCTTTACTTCTCAGGTGAAGTATCGAGATTCAGTAAAGTTCAATGGAGTAATGATACTCTAATAGCAGTACAAATTTGCAATATACTATACAACCTTGGAAGTTAAGAGGACTGCAATACAATCCTATGGGGTCATTTCAAAGAAATTCAAAAATAGATGCATGCTAGAGAAAGGATACCAAAAGTTGTAGTAGAACAGTACAAGTACTCCATATGCTTCATGATGGATTTTGATCAGTGTTACATGGAAGTTGTTGATCCTAGGTCAGTTTGGATCATGCTGATGGGATATGAGGTGGATGGAAATATTTTGAAGATGTATACAAAACATTTGTTAAACTCACCTCTAGATCCTAATGAAGAAAGGTTCGGTACATATGCTGAGAAAAGTCTACAAGTTCATTTTGATTTAAGGAAACTAGTATCTATTAGAAAAGTAAGGAAATTGAAATCTTTGTAGAAAATATGGGTATTCCAATTGAAAAACTGAAAGAAATAAGAAGACAAAGGGATGAAGTTGAAGCTAAAGTAGCAAAGGGGAAGGAAAAATCAAATACAGCTAGTCAGGAAACATATTTAGCTAGAGTAACCAGGAGTTCCCCTACTACCCAACCTAGTAAGGTAGAAGCCTCCAAAAGAAAGAAGAAGAGAAAAAGTTCAAGAAATTATAAAGTTGTATCCATAGAAGAAGAAGAGGAAACAAATTCAGAATAGATAGTAAGAGAATTAAAGGCTACTAGAACTCATGCAGTCAAGCTGAAGAAGTGAAAGCCTTCTGAGAAAAGTAAAGAAGCTTGGAAGAAGCCCAAAATTGTCAAGTCCAGCATGTCTATGGAAGAAGTTGAAAATGCAGTAATAGCTAATGGTAATCGCAAACCTCTCTATGATCTATTTAAGACTTTTGATGATTCTAGTAAAAGGATTCTTGAAGAAGCTATAGTTAATCATCTAAATGCTTTTAATAAAACTTTTGTTGATATTATGCCTAGCTTGCCTACAAGCCTATATAAAGCTTTAGAGTCAAGAAGGGAAACTGCAAGAATTGAGGAAGAGAAATTGAGAAAAAAGGGTTCTTGTTGATCTGTGTCCTAAAATGGGGATTGAATAAATGGAATCACTTATTTTAAGAGTCAAAAAGGAATTTATAACCAAGTCAAGAATAAAAAGGCTCATGATTGGCAACACTGAAGCTATGATGAATGAGACCAAGGAAATTTTGGAAGAATTTTTGTCAAAAGAAAAGGAAAATGTTGAAGAATTCAACACTGAATAGACTGAAGGTAATGAAGAAATAAATGTGGATGTAAATAAATTAGAAGAAGGAAATGCAGATTAAGTAGTAAAAGAAGGGAATGAAGATGAGGAAGTAGAGGTGTTAGGAGAAGAAAATGAGAATGTGGAAGACATAAATTTATCTGATTCTCTTGTATTTGAGGATACTCTAACTCCTCCCATTATTGAAAATAATGAGACTCCTTGAGTATCTAAGGACCAAAGTGAAGAGATTGTTGAAGGTAGAAAAGTGCATGGTGAAGAAAAGGAAGCACCAAAAGCCATTCCAAAAATTCAGTTTTAATCTGTCAAGGGTAAGGAGCCTAAAATTAGCCCAATTAAAGTGAACGAATCCCTATTGGAATAACACATAGAATTAGATTCTGAATTTGATGATAATTCAATCAATTTATCTACCTTATCTCCCATTCAAATGCTGAAATTTGCCAAAATAGCTCAAGATAAAGTGAATGAGAAAATATTGAAATCTCACATCAAAGATAGTGAGTTATTAAAACTTTCCTCTAGAGTTTTGAAGAAACTGCTGCCTATGCATGCTTTGGACCCATCAGGCTCCACCTATGGTGAGTTAAAAAGGTTAATAAACTCTATTGATTCTCATTTCAAAACCTTTGAGGACTCAGCCCTAGTTAAAGTGAGAAAGGAATTTGAGGAAATATTTGGTAGCTTAAACATGCTAATTGCTAGAGACAAAAAATTGTTAGGAACTTACATTCAACACACTCAAAATGATGTAACTGAAGGAGTAAATGTATACAAAACTTACTTAAACCTGTCTAAATTTATAGCTACAAATGAAAAGAAGATAAAATACATTGAGTAATAGTTGTCCATTATGTCCAACAACTTTGATCCCTTGGTTGGCAGTGTGTGTCGTCAAGATTGTCAGGTAATATCCTTGTTGGACCAAATGAAGAATCTAAAGTTTGAAAATGAAAGAATCATTAGTAGAGTAAGTGACTTAAGGGGATTGATTAGTACAAATATTGAGATGTTGGAGAATTCCTTAAAGGAAGCACAAAGTGTTGTCACCACCCCTCATTGGGTAAGCCTGGAAGCAGTAGAGACATTATCCTATCTTCTCTATGGTCACATCACCATTTTGGAAAGTTTGAAGAGTATGTGGGACTCCACCCTTAGTGAATTGAAAAAGGTCTTTGAAGATATTTTCCAATTACTATAACTCTCTAGATAATACTTGTATAGTTTTGTATCCCCAAATTTTGTCATTGATGTCAAAGGGGGAGAGAGAGTGTAGTGAATTTTTTTTAATATTCTTAGGGGGAGTAATATTTTGCAGTGGTACATTATTCAGTACTTTGTATACCAACAGTATGTTAATCTTGACACTTAGTCATTTTTCACTAAGTCATTCCATCAATACCAAAGGGGGAGATTGTTGGAATATGATATAAGTGGATGTGATTTTTTTCTTCTAGTGTTGTCATTGATGGAAATTGAAGTCACCTTTTTAGTCCGTAGTTATGCATTCAGTCACACCAGTAGAGGAAATCCAAATTGTGTGTTATCGGTACTATTACTAACAAAATAGGGCATCCAGTTTGACAGATTCACCAGATCACCATTTTGGGTTGTGGATCGATGAATTTGTTTTTCTGACACATGGAAGATATTATTATTGAATCTCATGATGTTTTTTTTGTGGCCATATGGTTGAGTAGGTCCACTTGGAAATCTTCTGTCTATTTGCTTAATAAAGTCGACTCAGTGGAAATAATGTGTAGTGGATGTATAAAGTTGAATTATTTTAATTATCTTTGAGCTTGGATGCTTAATTATTTGTCCTAGCTATTGTTTTTTCTGATTTTTTTGGATCCACATCGAAACTATCCATCGATTGGGCCAACTAGTTATGAATTTTATTAAGTGTTGTTGAAGCCGACTTGTGGCGATCAATTTCTTATGAGCGAATATATTTAGAGGATCTGTCATATCATTTGGATATGTGTAGAAGTTATCTATGTGTATGTTGTGAATGTATAAGTTATATTTGAGCAATATCATGCATAGTTTCACTTACGCATAAATATTTTGTGTGCGAACTTGAGTAGAACAGAGCAAAAGTTCTTCATCAGTCATCAAGACAAAAGTTTGACATCAGAGCTAAGAAGAAGTTGTAATCGATCATTGGTAGATGCTATTATCTTAGTTCATTTTATTTTAAATCTATTCCAAACTTTTGTAAGGGCAGTGAGCCCCTTTTTGAGTAGTGAGCTCTAGGCAATGAACCTGAATGTAAGTGCATTCCAATTTTGTAATACATCTTTTGAGTATACTCAGAACTTATTGTGGATTGGCCATCCACTATGGTTTTTCCCCTTGCAGGTCTTCCACATAAAAAATCTTGTGTTATGGTTGTGTGGTTTCTTTTTTCTCTTTCTACAAATTGGTTTTGATTAAATGTGTTAGGTGGATTAAAGATCAGAATAAAAGAATTAATTTTTGCAAAACTCTAATTCATCCCCACTCTTAGTGTTGCTTGTTTCCAATAGTATGCACCACATTGTTTCAATCGTGTTTGTATCTACTATATCACACTATAACAAAGATTTTGGGTCCCAAAAATCTCTAGCTCCTTCTTAGGTTTTTTCACCTAGAAGGAGAGGAAAGTGGGCCAAAATGACCTTTTTAACATTAGATGAAATGGAAAGAGGGGTGTGAAGTGTGTGTGTGGATGTGTTTAAATGCTAAGAACTTAATGAAACTCTAGATTAACGAATGTATTTTAACCTAATGCAAAAGTGTTGGAAAATAGAATGTGTATTCAAACAATTTGGCTAGGAATGCAAACAAATGAAAATAGAAAGTAACCTAGTTGAAGATATGAACTTGGAAGCTAGAAGAGGCTAGAATGAAGCTTTGAATACTTGCATAAGACACTAGAAATGATCATTGGGACTGATTCACCATGCATGGTGAATTAGTGTCGGAACTAGTTTCGGGGAATTGAATATCCAAATAAACAAAAATCATTATTCATTCCTAGAAATGGGACTGATTCGCTATCAATGGCGAATGAGTCCTCTTCTAGAAAATAGAGAAATCTAGATTGGATTATGTGGCTTATGATCTACAATTCTGTTTCTGATGAATTTTCGGATCTAAACTTGCAAAATTGGACCTGTAGACTCTCTCCAAGCTTGAAATAGGTCTTGAAACACCTTGAATGACTTTGATGGGATAATCAAACCTTTTTGCACCTTATGATTTGATAAATGTACACACACAAACACATGCAAATAGGAAAAAGTGTTGAAGGTTAGGATATGGGGGTTTTTCTTGGTCAAACCCCATTTAGGTAATTAAACCAAAATAATGAGAAGTAATGAAACATGCAAAATGGAATTGATTACCTTGCCATGATGATTTTATCTTGAAAGTCTGCAACAATGTAGGAAGATTCATCCCTTGAATGCTTTATAAAGCTAACATGAAGACTTCTAATGAAGAAACCATAACTTGCTTGGTTTGGATGAGAAGATAGAAGATGAATTAATGATGACAGATGTAAAAATGAGTTGTTAGATGTAACTTGAGGATAAAAATACTTATTTATAGAAAATTGTGCCTTAGTATCCCGATTATACCTCATCACAGGCCGACATGTAGTGAAATTAAAGTTTAAATTTCACTTTTTCCCACTCAAGGGTCAAAATGCAGCCATATAGGACTGATTCACCACACATGGTGAATGGGTCCCACCTGGATGGGACTACTTCACCATGCATGGAAAATGGGTCCCACAGGGACCATTCCAACAACTCAAAAGCCAAGGAATAAGGAAATAAGGTTTAACTTGAAACTTTTTCAATTATTTGATCAATTAAAGCCTCAGGATGCACAATATGGGTCATTAGGGACCTATTAGTGATGATGTAAATGTTAAATAGGTTTTGGGACACATAAATCAATGTGAAAGTGTGATTAAATACACTTTACAACACTAAAATGAGGTCCATATAGCCTAGGAATGCACAAAAACCAATGTGAATGTGCAAGACAGATTACAACACTAGTTTATCATTAAGTTTACATTAAGAACCTTCTAGATTGATTTAATAATTTTATTAAACACATTTTATAATGTTGAATTAGGGATAAATAAGTTGATTAAATTTAGAAAGCATGAAAGTCCTTTACAACACTTTACAACACCTTTACAAGACATCGTTAAAAGAATGTTATTCGATTTGCAAGGGTCCAAGACCTAGTGTGGATGCATAAAATGCCTCACAACAATAGATTAAGACCTTAATAAGTCTGTTTTATGATGAATTAATCTTATGTCAAGCAAAGGGTCTTTTTTTCTATGACACATTTAGCCCCCACTTTAGTGAGAGGATGAACCTGTTTCAAACTCACACTAAAGTAGACATGCAAGAGAGGTCTTCATAAACATATGCATATGACAAAGAATGAAAAAGATGAAAGAAGGTGGTCAAGCCCCCAAGATCCAAGATCCTAAGTCAATCCCCTAAGATACAAAATCATGCAATGGCAAGAATGAAGAGAATGAAAAATGAGGTAGAAAGGATGTACTCATTGTGGGCCAATGGAACTTCTTGGTTTTCAACCAGGTGAGAAAGGCCAAAGGTATACTCACTTTAGGGCTACAAAACTATTTTTCTGTGGGGTGAGAAATCCTGAAAAGTTAAGATACATATGCTAGTTTTTATGGACTCACAAAAACAAAGGTGGCTATGGGGAAAATTCATGCCGCTAGGTAGGCTTCCTGCTCAACCATGTCAAATTTATACCTCCTAATAACTTTAACAAGAAGCCACAAGAAAATGCTTATAAACAAAAAGAAAAGGTACCACAGCCATGCAAGTTGTGTTACACAAGGTGGCAAAAGATGCAAAAATGTAAAATGAAAAAATGTAAAAGTGCAGAAGTGTTAACTGTAAAACTGTTCGAAGGAGTCTTGTTCAATTCATGCAAGGTCAGTCACTTAGGGAACATTGTGTCTAATGTCTCCAAAAGAGTACCAATCAAAGAATAGTATATTCACAACTTATGGGATGAAATGCATCACATTAGGCCACCAAGAGGAATGTAATATGTTGATATAGATCACTCTTATGAAGGACATCACACCCAATATCATCCACAAATGGAGGAACACATAACATAAATGACAATGCTACACTAGGAACCAAGAATCCAAATGAATTATGGTATTGTATGCCCCCCAGTTTAAAGTGGTTGCTAACACCATTGCTGTGAGCAATTGATTTAAAGTAGTAGAGAAGAACATGAGAGCTTATCCGAAATCCCTATGCCAATTCATATGTTTTCGATACGTTCCATCATTCAAAGAAATGGAGTATGTCACATGCGATTCAATATTAAGACATGACATTCACATCTCAAGCTTTCTCTTATATGTTCGTGAAAGGTTAACGAGTAGTTAAAAGAGACAACAACAAGTGACATATAGGGATAAGGTTGTTGAACCCCTTTCCCCCACTAAGTGTGGGACAAAGGTGAGCCTAAAGCGAATGATGATATGTTGCCCCTTGCAAAGGATGTGAAACATGTAATAGTGAGAATACTATGATCCTACAACTATTACATGGAAAGGAGCAACAATTAATGTTATTTATGTATTTATTTAGGATTTAACAAGGGTAAAGGGTTCTTGGAAAAATGGTTAGTAATATTATGGATATTGAGTGAGGTGTGGTTGGATGGGTTGATGGCTATGAAAGGAAAATCATGAAGACTATGAGTTAGAAGAATGACGTTAGGTATAGTGTGGGCTTGCAGAGGGTGGTGATTAAGGGTTGATTTTTTTGGAGTAGCAAAAGTGAGGATAGGAGACTCTATTTGGTTTTCAGTTTTCACTAATATATCATTCTTATGTGCCATAAGAGTGACCCTAGGAGGAAAGCTAATATGTTCATCATATGTCATAATTAGAGTAGACAAGATATCTTCATTGCTCATAGGAGAGGCATCAATAGAAGGATTACTAGGAGTTTCATGGTTACTCATGATTGGACTTTTGTGTTCAAAAATAGCTTCCGAAATGGGAGAGACATTAGAGAATGAAGAAATAAGTGTATTAGGAGTTTCACCAATAATATCTTCTAACACTAAACTATCTTCTTCCTGGGTAGAGAAGATATTAGGAGAAGAAAATGGTGGATTGTCATTTATACTTACATCCTCATGTCCTAGAATGTCTTCTTGAGTAGGATTGTTATAGTTCTTATTCATATCCTCCACACAAATGTGTTTTCCATGATCATTCACTATTGTAGCATTTTCACCATTAGGGGAGGTGTTGGGAGATGAATGAGGACTCAGTAAGGTAGGGGTGATGATTTCATCTTTGTGTGTCATAATGTGTTTGCAAGTGGGAGGAGAAGGAAGACAAGAAAGAATTTTGTGATCTTGAATGATTGTGTCTTCTTTCATCAAGATACCTTCATCACCAATGGGAGAGATATCAAGAGAAGAACAATAATAATTATCATGATTATCAAAGCTTGCATCCTTTTGGAGAAAAATATTTAGTGGATTATTTTGAAGAGAGGAATTCATCCAAGGCTTCATCTAACATTGAAAAATCATCACTACTAAAGGGCTTGAATGTTATGTGTGTTGTAATTGGTTCTTTTTATGTGTTGTGTGATTGGTTATGGATATTTGTGAGAGTTTCCTTAATGTAAGATGATGTAAAAGGACTATGAAATATGAATAAAAATGGAACTTGCAAGAGTCTATATGCCATGAATGTAAATGATTCTTATTTCTAATAAAATGAAATATAAAGACATAGGATGAAATGTAACTTTTCAAATTGCAAACAAAGTAGTTGACTGATGCACTAATCTAAAAGATGAAATGTTGTAAATGAAAAAGTGAAATTGAAACAATGCATGAAATGAGCTAATTGAAGCAAGATGCAACAAGATGAATGCTACAGAAATGTAATTGAATGGTATATATAAGTAAAGGAACCAAATAGAAGCCTAAAAAAAATTATGAGTTATGTAAAGTGTTGTTTCTCTCTTTCTCCCTATGGAGGCTTTATTGTATTGTATCCATGTGATAGATGGTGTACTTGGGGGCTATTTGGGATTCCTCCATCCTTCCCATCATATCTCACATATTTTTTTCTTTTTCATCTTCTTTTTGGAGAGGGGTTTTGTTCCCACTGGGTTTTCCCCTTTTCTCTAGTTGTGGGAGATTTTCTACATGTTTATCATGTACATGGGTACCTAACATGGCCTTGTAGCTGGGACCCATCATCATCATCGTCGATCATCATCTCTATATAATCATTGCATTTTCCTCCCTAAGTTGAACTTATGGGGGGGTGTTAGTGTAATTAAATTAATTATTACACTAGCATAAGTTAACTTAGGTCATATATCATTTAGTCCTAGGTTGCATTTTTAATAAGTCATTTAATAATGGGGTAATGTCCCCTTCCTTGTTTGTAGGGATAAGATTCCTTCTAGAAGATGAGCTGTCCTAGAACTTATCTCAACATTTAATAATTTCCTAGATAGGGTTCACATGTTGTCACATGTTGTTAGATCATGACACATGGAAACATATCATGCACCTTAGGTTTTCTCTCTTGCCTATATAATCAAGAAACTTGTACATTTGTAATCATCTAATCTCATATATTAGATCAATAGAATCTGTATTGTGCATGCCTAGTTGCAACACTTTCTTTGTGGTTGATTATCTTTCTTGGAAAATTTACTCCATTGAAGATTGCAGCTTCAAGAACCCTGTGCATCCATAATCTCAATATGGTATCAGAGCTTGTCCAGTGAGACGTCAACCCTCAATCAAGAAAGTTGGTGTGCTAGATTCTTGTAGGATTTAAGGTTTCCATTGCAGGCTACTAGACTCCACCCGGGGACCAAGCTGATTTTTGAAGCAGATAGAGTCAGATATGAGCTCTCCATTCTCTCCAAAAGGCCTCAAAACCCTAGGATTGCCTGCCCATTCATCAAAATCAAATACATCAACCTTGGAGCCATTAGAGGTTATTTTTGGGTTTGCAAAATCAATTGTACGATTCGTACAATTTGCAGTAAAAAATCACTTTGGTCAATTGTCCTCTAAGGAAGAAAAAAAATTTAGTTGCAGGCACTTTATTTTTAGAAAAAAATCAGGCATTTTATCTATATATTTTGGCAAAAAACATTTGGCATTTTTTTCTATACTTTCAGAAAATATTTGGGGTGACTGCTATTTTTAATCTCCATCAGCAATATTATTTTGCACATCTTGGTTGGCATCGACATTTATCAAGGGATTGATTTATTTTAAAATCATCGGCACTTTATTAAAATATTTTTGGGGATATTTTTTTTGGTTGGCATATTTGCACACTTAAATATTATTTTTGTTGGCATCATTTTTATTTGATTTTTTAACTGCATCATTTGTAACATTAAAAAAATATTTATCATTTTTTGGCCATTCAATTCAAAAAAGTCTGCAGAGTATGGTTGTTGGCATTAATAAACTGTAGAGTTCTTATTTGCATCAGACATCATTGTCGGTCCCACCAACTGTTCACTCACATATACCGATTATTCTTTGTCACCAGCATTGTGACATCCTCTGGCGCCAGCTATAGTTACTAGTACATATCACCGCTAGATTATTGTCAATGGCCCCATCTTCTTTGTCAGCCATTTCTATCTCTCTCCACCGGCGTTTGCTTCCAATGGTCCCGGATTATCCTGCTGACATTCCTATCCCCACCGGTTGGATGTGATCGGCGCCCATGATCTTTGGAACTCCCAACCACTGAACATCTTGTTATATCGACAACCAAGAGTTTTTCTATATCAAGTGACACCTCTGTGTCTAGCCACCCAAGCTTTCCACTCAGCCAGGTTCTTAGCCTCACCGCTGCTCCAAGAGGGAGCCCCCTTTTTGCCTCTTTTTTTGCCAGGGTCACATCAGTGACTAGGTGCTAGTGCCTGGGGTGCTTAGTTTTTGCACCTAATTATCCTGCTAAGTGCCAAATCAAGACATTTTTTTCATTTTATCATAAATTTTCACCAGGGTCTTAAAAATTGACAAATGAGATATCGTCAGAAAGGTGATTCCAAGCATTTTCCAATGGTGACATCAATTCTATAAAATTTTGCTCACAAAAATTTCTATAGCCAATTGAAGAAAAAACCCTAATATGGACTCAAAGGCTCATATCTTTGCAATCATTCATCAAATTTTTGTGATTCTAGCGACATCAGGAAGATTCTTTCAGAGCTTTTTTCATTAGTCTATACCACTTGATCAATTACAACTCCATGTACTCTTGCATGAGAATTTTTCAATATTTTTCAATTTGGTGCATTTGTTCAATAACTTGGATGTCCTAAAGCTTGGTAAAACATTTTTTGATCTAGGTAGCATCGCTTTAGTTACACATCATCTTTGGAAGCTTCTATTTGTTGTTGAAGGTCAATGTCTCTGTATTTTTTTGGAGAAAGTTCATTATGGGGCTTGCATATACTCCTTCTTTGAATATGTTGCACAAGGGAAAATATAAGCAATGGTGATATGGGATCATCCGCCATCTTTAATCACTTGATCTATTGCCTCATCTATTTGGTATAGTTCCCCATCCGAGTGAAGGTATTCATGAATTTTCTTGGAGTTGCAGCAAATACACTGTCTTAGAGATCATTGCTATGCAAGTTGATTGAGATGTTTTGAGCTCTATTGATCATTGTGATTGTCCTCACATCCTTTGGGATAAACTTTGGGAGATCTTTGGAGATTCAAACACTCCACCCTTCCCCGATGATCATGATTCATAATGTCATTCCTCAGATCAAGTACCTCATAATGATATTGTTGTGCAAGAGATTGATTTCCTTGAATCTTCTAAAGAGGTTGACAAGGTTACTTTAGGTGCTTCTTATCCATCATAGACTATTGGTATCCCTTCAAAATCATTGATTTCTTTTCCAGATTCATTGATTGAGACTTTCACCATCATCATTCATCTAGACACCTTCAGTTTTCCAGACTTGACATCACAAGATGGCTTTGTTTTAGGTATCACTGACTTGGCTACTTCTACAGGTTTGGAGGACATTCTTGAGGGGATGTCACTCTATTCAGATCACACTTTGGAGATTTTTCTTGAGTCTCGACATCCCTTTGTCTCAACCTTGATTGGGGATCCAAAGACTATCTTGGAGACACTTGGTTTCTCTTCAGATTTTTCATGTATGAGACTTCTTCCCTATCATTCCATTTAGGATTTCAGGTTTCTTTTGCATCTGTCATTGGATTTTCTTCTTCCTAGCAAGATACATGTGGTTTGGACATCTTTTTTGCTTCAAATTTCTTTCAATGGTTTTGAGGACACTTCATTCATGGGGGGCTATCAAGTCTCCATCATATTCATTGCATCACTGTCTTTGGATATTGTTCAGCATTAGTTTTCACATCATCTTGGTTTGTCACTCTCTTCATTGACTATGGCATCTTCATCATCAGGAAAGGAGACATTTGAGTAGAGTTTAAAGACATCATCATCCACCTTCATCCTTCCTTCCTTCAATTCCTATCCAGAATTGGAAGCATCTCTGCACTTGCATTTGGTTTTGTTTTTTCTAAAAGGGAGACAAGTTGTTTGTCAACATTGGATCATGCTCTATCTTCAGAAACTTACCATCTTTGTAGGTGATCACATCTCCTGGGGGGGATATATTATCTCTCTCTTTCTCCCTATGGAGGAGTTATTGTATTGTATCAATTTGATGGATGGTGTACTTGGGGGGTATTTGGGAGTCCTCCATCCTTCCCATCCTATCTCACATCTTCTTTTTTTTATCTTCTTTTTGGAGAGGGGTTTTGTTCCCACTGTGTTTTTCGCTTTTCTATGATTGTGGGAGATTTTCTACATTTTTATCATGTACATGGGTACCTAACATGGCCTCATATTCAAGACCCATCATCATCATCATCGATCATCATCTCTACATAATCATTGCATTTTCCTCCCTAAGTTGAACTTATGGGGGGTCTTAGTGTAATTAAATTAATTATTACACTAGCATAAGTTAACTTAGGTCATATATCATTTAGTCCTAGGTTGCATTTTTAATAAATCATTTAATAATGGGGTAATGTCCCCTTCCTTTTTTGTAGGGATAAGATTCCTTCTAAAAGATGAGTTGTCCTTCTAGAACTTATCTCAACATTTAATAATTTCCTAGATAGGGTTCACATGTTGTCACATGTTAGATCATGACACATGGAAACATCTCATGCATCTTAGGTTTTCTCTCTTGCCTATATAATCAAGCAACTTGTACATTTGTAATCATCCAATCTCATAGAGTAGATCAATAGAATCTCTATTGTGCATGCCTGGTTAGCGCACTTTCTTTGTGGTTGATTATCTTTCCTGTCAAAGGTCCCCCATTGAAGACTGCAAGTTCAGGGACCCTGTGCATCCATAATCTCAACATAAATTGCTTGACAATTTAATAACTACAAAGATATGGAAATTTCTTACATATTATTTTTTACAGAGCAATAGAGCATAGTTGATCCTAACTTGACATATATTTTACCAAAATTCTAAAGAGATTAGTGTTTTGAATGTATTTTTTGTGAATGATCAAGAATTATTGCAAGGTAATCAAAAATCATAGAACAACACCTTAATTTAGGGTATGGGGTCTAATAAAATTCAAATAAACTTAACAACATGTTAACAATTAGCATCACAAATCTTACATAATGTTTCATTACAACATCATTCTTAGTTTCTCAAAACGAAAACTTATTATCATATCTTGACACTCAAACTATCTAAATCTATGATTTCATCCAAGAAATTTAACAAATTCTTTGAATTTGGAAAAAGAGAAAACCATACATTCATCAAAAGAAATAAACCATTGAAACAATCATTGATTATTTCATTGATAATTCAAATAGTGAATACATAAATAAAGAATTGGCTCTAAAGATATTCCATTATTTATGTTCAAATGCTAGTACTATTATTAAAACCTTCTTATAGAAATAAGACTCTATTGTATTGTTTGTATTCACTCTTTACAGAATTTTCTCTAAGACCAAACAACAACCTATACAATTGGCCCTGAATTCCCTTTTATAAAAATAAGGGAGAAAAACAAGCTTTAGGCCAATGTACACATGTCACATTTTCATTTGACATTCACAATTACATTCAAAAGACCATTTTATTTTCCAAAACTCGAGGGAGATGTCCATATGAGACAAAAATTATTTCTCATTCATTGATGAAGATATATACCACCTTTCAAAAGGTTATTTAGTTGGTGAAGATGTTCATTCCATGAGTAACACACCTTTTCCATGTGCTCCAAAACTTGAGAATGAAAATCATGAAAATAAGGAGAGAATATACTGAAACATTTCCACATCAGTAGTCCATGTCATTAGGTTTGAATTGAAGAAATACAATATCTGAATGTTTATGTATCAAAGGCCTAATTTGTACTATTTCCACATGATGTATTGTATTATCCTCTACTACACCCATCCTTGTTGAACATCATTGAATGTTAAAGACATAAGATGAAAATTTCATTGCCATGTAATTGGGGAAACCTATATGTCTAGAATATCAACATATCTTGTCTTCTAGAGCTCAAAATCCTCATTAAAAGGCTAGTCAAAAGTCATGACCTCATTTTCCTTTTTTCCTGTATGGACTATACTTTATGACCACTTGGTTAGCCTATTTATCAAATTATTCAATGAAGATTCCTATCTAAGTAAGCTTATACATACTATTCTTTAATATTTCCACATCAACTTCATCACAAATTAATGTTCCCTTAGTTGCTATTACTTTACTTTCTTAATCCTTACATTGTTGTAGAGGTTTAACTTTACCATTCTCATTCAAAATGTCTAGGAGTAAACTAAAACTCCATTCATCAGCTCCCTAATCTATATTTCCAATGATTCAATCAACCCTTGAGATTCATTAATTTCATTCATAGGTTTGAGGGTTGATACAATGCTGGATGACTTATCTGCATCATGCTTTGACAAAATAACCATGTATCTCAAATATTGGGAATTGGGGATCCATTTTTCCATTAATGGGATGACAATTTCCTTATCCTTGTCAAAGCTTCTTATTGGATAAAACATGGAAGAATAGTTTGAATGAATGCTATTTAATTTCCTCCCATTCCCTTTATTCAAATGTTCTAGTACCACTCTTACAATCTTCATGTTGTTAAAATGAATTAATTCATCAAATTGTTAACACTTTTGCTCATAATTCTTATATTGTTCCATTAACTCCTCTTTTGTGATTTCCTTTGTAGGAGGTGCAACTAATATTCTTGGAGTTGACTGTGCAATGGACACATCTTAAGAACTAGGGGGCACAATCTCAATTGCAATTGGAGGAGGTGAATGAATAGGATAAGTTGTACCTTTCTCTTGTCGAGATGGGGGTAAAGAATTGTTGGTTGTGAAGGGCCTGGTGCACGTATTCAATGGAACTTTTCTTTCAATAATGCAATCTCCAATTGCACCTCAAAAATATTTTGTTGTCCCTTATTATATTCTGCTACCATGTCATTATATTTTATTCTAAACTTATCCTTCTCATTTGATAAGAATTCCACTATGGCCTTTGTCAATTTAGCTACATTCACATTCAATGTAGTTTCCTCCACTACTAATGTATTAGATACTCTTTAAATTATCAAACCTCCTCTAACACCAGCAGCTGGCTCTGCAACCTTTGGTTTCTTATTGTTAGTGTAATTAATATTTAATTACACTTGCATAACTTTACTTAGGTAATATTTAATTCCTAGGTTTATTATTCTCATCTTTAGCTTATTGAGCTATCTTGTTGCTCAAGATAAGATTAGGGTTATGCATCTTTTCTTTTATAAAGAAAATCATATCTTGTAATTGAAATTTCTGAATTATATTATTTGCACATCTTTTTGCAAAGGCTTTATTTTCTCTATTTTTCTCTACTATGGAAGGCTTTTCTAGTTTACATTTCAGATCTTGGTTTCTAACATGGTATTAGAGCCTTGATTTGCAGCCCCTTCTCAGTTTTTTTGAGAAATTCATTGCAGAGCACATTCAGGGTTCCTCGAGCTTTTCATTCCTTGAGGTTATTTATGAAGTTTTTTGGATCAGATCTGAGCATTCCATTGAATCCAGATCTAGAGCATACCTAAAATTTTGGAGCATTATCAACCCAAACGGACCTCACCATTGCATTCAGAGCACCTAAAAACCCCAAAATTGACTGTCAAATCGTCAAAATCGAACATTGGGAGGTAATTTTTTTTCATTTTTGCCTAGTATAGCATGCAATCCAAGAAAAAAATTAAAAAAAACCAGCGTTAATGGGTGTCACCGTCAGTTAACTGCTAGCAGTTAGCCTAGCCGCTAGACTTAACTCCAAACCCTTTTGGAGGAGTTTTGGTATTTTGGGCATAACTTTTGCATCCGAACTCAGATTTTCAAAAACAAAATATCATCAGAAAGCTAGTTTTGAGCACTTTCCAGTGGTTCAGTTTATTTTATATTAGTTTTCTATTTAGCTGATGTTTGTTTTTGTTTGAAGTCAGATGTTCATTTATGGCTTCCAAGCTCATAACTTTTTGCCACGATCTCCAATTTTTTCCTTTTTTGTACCTATTCTAGCTTGATCATTATTCCAGATTTGTCCCGATGGATGTTTTGGAGATTACTTGGATATTTTGGTAGTTGGAAAGGTGAAACTTGAACATTTGCACTTCATTTCAGTGCCACATCATCTTATTTTTTGTTTATGCATGTTTAGCATTCTCTCCTTTTACAATCATTGGGTTATTGTAATAAATGAACTAAGATAAAGTTCCATCAGGGGGGTTTCTTGAATAATAATCTTATTAGAGTGTGCATGCACTTTGATCTCCATCTTGTTTTGATGGCAGCTCGCATGGTTATCTGGTTTCCTAGTTTCTTTTGGCCACATCTTGTCTTGCTTGACACATGTCAGATTCATCAGTTCACACTTTAGATTGAGAGTTTATGTTTCTTGATCCGCATTGGCTCGGATCCTTCTTAGTTTCAGGGCCATGTTTGTATGGTTAATGTTCCAGAGTCTTTATGGTACTCCTTCCCATGGAAGAGTTTTTGTCACAATTTGGCATTGGCATCGAGATATACAGTTTCTAGATTTTGTCATCGTTTCATCTACTATTGCTTCACAAATTCTAGGGTTGTTATAGTTTGTGAGTTTTTCAGTGTTTTGTGGCATTGGGTCTGCTATCACATTATTATGATTCCATTTTTGGTTTCAGTTGTAGATAGAAGTATCTTTCCTTGCTTGTTGGATTGCGGTTCCAGTGTTACTCCACAGTGTTCTTCCAGTGCTTCTTTGCAGGAGTCATCTCATTGTAGGGGGGTTTTGTCCCATTGGGTTTTCCTTCTCTACCTCATTATTTCATTTATACTTGGGTACCTGATCAGGCCTTTGTTCTTGGGACCCATCCATGCTTTCTTGCATTCATCTTAGCATTTAGGTGCATTCTTTTTTAGTCTCCCTAAGTTGCACTTATGGGGGGGTGTTAGTGTAATTAATATTTAATTACACTTGCATAACTTTACTTAGGTAATATTTAATTCCTAGGTTTATTATTCTCATCTTTATCTTATTGAGCTATCTTGTTGCTCAAGATAAGATTAGGGTTATGCATATTTTATTTTATAAAGAAAATCATATCTTGTAATTAAAATTCTTTAATAGGGTAAGTGCACCAAGATGGTTCCCAAAAAGGGGGTTTAAGTGGCCACTTTTTTCTAAAATCAGGAAATACTGACCTTGGATATGAAATTGAGGATAGTTACACTCAAAATTTTGAGATGGAAGAAAAATAAGGATTGAAGTGCTCCGAATCTACTTTCTAAACTACTAATTTATTTTGAAAATGGTTGAGAGTAAGGGGTTCAAAAGAGGGATGTACAGAAATTGGTGTTGTTTTTTTCAGAAAAACATAACATAGCAACTCTTGTATGACCCAAGCACGGTGAACTTTTTTGTAGTATTTTTAAAATCGCTATGGTCAAAAGTTAGCTAATAGCATCTAGTTGGTGCATAATTTTTCTGATAATTTTTTAATGAATATTTTATTTTTTACTAATTTTCTAAGTGGGCACTTCCTGAAAAGTAGAATTTTGGCCATGCTCCCCCTACAAATTTTTGAAACTAATTGATTTTTTTTTCTTTTTTCTTTTTAATTTGTAGAATGGAGTCTAGTTTCTAAAAATGTAATTTATTTTAAATTTTGATGAACGGTTAATTTATAACAAAAAAACACTAAACACTACTTTTTGGCAAAAAATAGACATACAAACAAAATAAATTATGGATGAAAGGCTTAACATTGTTGAAAAGTGAAAAAAATTACATCGTTGGATAGCTAAGAGAGAACCTAACATTACCCATGTTTTCAATTTTGTCAATATTGAACTAGATGCAATCTTGATGGTAAGCACGAACTCGATTATGTGAAAAATTGTAGAATTTACAAAAACATGTCTCTGGCCTTGTTGGGAATGCCCTCCAAGCCTTTGAGTTGGTATTCTAAGGAAAATAATTTCAATTTTTTCTTTGTTTTTAACATGAAATAACACGAGTGCATTATAACGTGAGCGCATTTTTTAAAAAAATTCATAAGTGGCCAGAAAGTTGGTACCCAACTTCATGCACCCACCCAATAATATTATTTGCACATCTTTTTGCAAAAGCTCTTCTTTTTCTATTTTTCTCTTCTGTAGAGGGCTTTTCTGGTTTGCATTTTAGATCTTGGTTTCTAACACTTATTATTTGGGGTTGTTGGTGTTCAAAATTGAACAATCCAATGGAATCCTAAAAAATTTCTAATTTCTTATGTTCAGATTCGAAGGTGGATTTGGCCAACTGATAGGAAATGGAATTAACACACATTTCCCCTACAATTCAAGCTCTGTAGGACCTAGGGTGGTGAGCCTTTAGCAATATCTAAACATCTAGAAACACAATTAATAGGATATTGCTTAAAAGATAATGGTCTCACAAACTTATGTTGAGAAACATAAAATATCACTCAAGATTGGCTAAGACATTTAGTGAATTTCATCAACTAGTATGGAGAACATGACACACAGAACTCAGCATACAAAATTGAAATGGTTTTAAATTTTAAAAATTGGGACCAAGTTGAAAACAATAGAAGCATAATAATTGACCAATGCCAAGATATGGGCTATGGAGTCATACAACCAACACTTCATCCTACAGTGTCATACATGCTTTGAAGATCTTTACAATTTTTATCATATTATGACAACAAGACCACTGAAGCTTTATTTGGTAATCATTTTTTACAAATCCACCTGAATCACAACACTCCTGTCACATTTTTTGAAGCAATTACACTATCCCCTGAATGATGGGAAATAAAAAAGTAGTTGTCATTCATTAAAGCAAATACTTCATTCACAGAATATAAGGCAACAACTATTGCAACTCAAATGCAACAAATGTGCATGAAAAGACATGGATAATTCTTTATTATTGAATTCAAAGGAGCATTACAATTTAGCCATGGAGATAATTATCAGATAAAATGTAAACATGAAAGAATAATTTATAACATAGATACCTTGGATTAATGACTTAGTTACAATTCATCCTAGCTTTGCAATTCTACCCAGAGCTTCTGCTTGACTTGTAGAGCTTTTAGAAAATGGAACCCTTTACAATGAGAAGAGAATGAGAATAAAAAGAAATAGAAGAAGCTAGAAAATCAATCTAATGGTGACATCTTGGAAGTTTCATCCACCGTTAATTAGCAACAAGCAAAGCCTCTCTCATCTTTCCTCTCCTTTGCAACAATAAATTTTGCCTCTCAATCTGTTTGCATTCACTTTTGTTTTGAAACAAAAAATATTCCTGTGGAAATTCTCTCCATTTTACCCCTAGAAGGGAAAAATTCCTTTGCCCGTAAAATCCTTTTCTTCTCCTATTTGTGATTTTTCACTTGAAAATATATTTCTTTTATCTTTGTTTATCTTTTCTACAATAGCACATAATATTTGATAATAAAGTGAATATTAAATTCACTTTATTCATATCTGTTTTATATCCAACGTTAAAATATTTCATTTAAAATGAAGACATTCTATATTATCGGGCCACTAAGATTATTCATTCGTGCCCCTTTCATATTTTACTTTTCACATTGGAAGGCATCTTCACATTTTAAACTTACTTATGCCATTGTTTAAAATTTTCCTCCATGCTTTTACTTTCATTTTATTACCCAACAATGAAAATACCTTATCTTTCACCTTGCATTTATTTAAAGTATTTTCTCTCTAACATTATCATGGGGCAATATTTTAATTTTAAAATTCTCTTTTCCCTTTTTAAAAGACAAATGGAAGCCTCATTTTAAAATATTTGCTCATGTCCCTAAAATGAGGAATTTTGGGCCCACTCCTTTCCCAGGTTAAAAACCTTTACCATTTAAAATATGGAGACATTTAATATTTATTGGCTTTATTAAAAGCAACCCATGCCTTCAAATTTTTGTTGGTCCCACACCTACCACGTGTCAAAATTTTACTCATCTCACAGAGTTAACAAGTGAGCAACATATTTGGGTGAGCTGGCGGGGAGTAGATGAGATTTGGCTGCATCCTTACCTCCTTCTTGAGTCGTCAATCCACCTTTGTCTCATTCATTTTTCCCTAAAACTTCATTAATTCTTTCTACAATTTCATCTTGGCTATGGCGGCAAGGTTTTCCCTGACTTCATTTTGTTCTGGAAAGCACATTTGCTTTGGAGTTTCTTAAGCCTTTTCAATAGATTCATTTTGTAAATACCCTTAATGAGTGTGCAGGCTATTTCATTCTCTTTGTGCTGGTGTGGCTATGTGAGTTTTCACATATACATTTTATTTCATTCTGCTCCACATTTCCAAGTGTGGCATTCTCCTCTTTTTACTTCTTCCTCATCCATCTTCATGCTTCGATGGATACCCATACCCCTGCCTTAGGACGCCACTCTGCTAGTTGCATTTGTTTAAAAGGCTCTAAATCATTTTATCAACAATCCATTTTATACCTTTTGCATTCAAGCTTAAGGCACGTCTATGAGATGAATTTTTACTCATTTTAAATGCCTCGTTTTGCAAGATGAAATTGAGCCCATCTAGTGCTTTACTATTTTTGCTCAGGGCTTTTCAACAAAACATTTGGTTCCTATTATGCTTCAATGGTGCCCCTTCATTTATTCAAGCCAAAGGCCATGGAGCTCGGCCTTACATTGACTTAATGCATTAGCTTAAGATTTTTTGAAGAGTCTTCAACAAATCCATTTTATGGATATCGACCTCTTATCTCATAGAGGATTTGTGCCATTGTTGAATTTATTCAAACACTTTTATGTATTCTCCCTGCCTGTACTGGTTGTGCTAATCTAATTTCTCATTGATTTTATTTATAAAGTTTCTAAATCAGTTTCAACAAATTCATTTATTTATGTGCCCTGCATCCATGGCGTTTTCTCCCATATCACTATGTGTGTATTGTTGGTGATGGCATTCCACTAAGCAATAACAAATGGTCTTCAAATGGTGTGGGTTAGACAGTATGCTCTTACCATTTCCTATCAACTGGTGTGTGGTTGTTTCCCATGTTGGATTCCCCCCCAATATATTTCCTTGAAAGTTACTAAAAAATTTTATCAAAAAACTTCATCCTATGAATACCCTACATCCATTGCCCATCTCGTGAAACTGCCTCCAACTGGGATTTACTTGCTCTTCTAAATGCCATGTCAATGCTGCTCTCTTGCCATGTGGATTGATGGTTTCCAACTGTGCAAAATTTTGTCTGAAACAAGAAGGTGTTGGGTTCATCCATCCACCAAGCACTTCAATGGAGATTTGTCAGGTAGTAGCTCACATACCCATGTGAAGGTTTTATTGACAATGCCAAATTGACCCCCTTCAACACTTTTAGCTTAGCATGAATGCATTTGTAGAATTTCCTTAACACATTCATTTATCCTAGAGATTGTTTGTTAAACAACTTGATGCACCCCCATGAATGTTGGCACCTACTCCTTTCGTAGTGTGGATACTCCACTTCAAAATAATTTAAACATAATTCTTTTACCCTTAATGCTTCGATGGATGATCACACCCTACCCTTGTGTAGTATTTTGGTCTTTTCTTTTGTCATTTGGCACTATAAAGCCTTCATTCATCTTTAAGATACGTGACCATATGTATTAAACAGTGTTAATTTGTATATAGAATATTCCTTTAAAGTATCTTGTAGCTGTTCAAACAAATCTAGCAAGATTAAATAGAGTTGTGACTTGATCCCATAGTAATTCAAGTTGTTTCTTCAAAGTTTCTAGGGGCCTCCCTATATTGATGCTTGGTTGCCATTACCTATAGTTATTCAATAACCCTTCAATGTCCCTCAACTTCTTCACTTTTCATAAATACTTGATTAAACTCTCCAAGTCATGAACTAATCAGTGAATCCATTGGAGGAGAAAATTATCATCAAAATCTTTTTTTTGGCTCATTTGAATGGTCAAAACTAGTGAAATTGGCTTTGTAATTAGCCTGGGAAATTGGTCAAACAACCTCCTAGAGCCATGAAAACTTACAGGCATGTAGAAATTTGACCTAGGAATGGAGTGCAACAAATAACTCAGTGAAACATATCACAAGGTGAAAGTTATTAACTGTCAAAGTTTCTCACTTGAACTTTTCTACAACAATAGGCTGTTCAGAACCAATTAAAACTCATGAAATCACCTCATTGAAAAAATACCAAATCAACTCCTAGTGAGCTGCCACTAGACACAATAGATAATTTTGGTACAGTGAGCACATGTGAAAGAGGAATTTCCTTGAATCATCATTCATCAAAAGATACTAAAGGTCAATGTTGACCATCCATAAAGGTTTCAAGAAATGCAGGTGCAAAACTAAAAAAATTGTGTTTGGTTTGACCTGGTAAAAATAGCATATCAGCTCATGAGACTTTGAAACCTAACATGTGAGTTCATGAATGCATGGACAATTGATAAAAAAATCATTTTGATTTGACATTCATCCGGTTGCAAAATGCAAGGTTGAACAGAAGGCTACTTTGCAAAACTGAAAGTTTGAAACAAGAAAAAAGTGCCAAAACCTTCCATCTTCATTTTTCAAAACCCCATCAAAACTCATCATGGGAAGCTAAAAATTGACATGCACATTCACATATGTCATATGAGTGGGTTCACAAATGGGTTTTACACAAAAAATCAATAAGCACTGAAATATGACATTCTAAAGTAGGTAACTTAAGTAGATTCTTTAGGTGCACTTCTCAGAGTGCGAAGGAAAAAATTTCAAAATGGGCACTTCAAATTTGAAAAATTTGAGAGTGCCATCAAGGGCTAGATCCCAAAAATCCAATGTGTCCCACTGGGCACTGAATGTTGATCCTTGTAGAGCCAATGTCACTTCCTCTTTAGTGCTAAAATTAGGTGTGTCATTCCTTCTCACTATATCAAAGGTAATTGTTGATGCAGGATCGCAATAGTAGCGTACCACTTTTTCTAATTGAAATTCTCTACCCTTAGTTACAGTGATATATTGATACTTAGCTCTTATCTCTTCCTAAACCATATCTTCTATTACCTCCCTTAACAATTCAAGATTTTCAATCCTTTTAATGTCTACTCTTTCAAAATACTCATCCTTCAGAGACCTCCAATAATATTCCTAAAATGATTGTTTCTTCGCAAATGTATCATCATCCATAAACCTTTCACAAGCCTTTTCTCTAACATCATCAAAACTATTCACCCTACTCAGTTCTGCCTTACTCAATTTGAGGCTTACACATTGTGGTACTATCTCCCTTTTAGGAGAAGGCACACCTTACATCATTTCATATTCTCTAACAAAAATATCCTCATCAAATTCATCACCAGGATAATTAACAAGGCCACTTTATTCCACCCTTTGCTTCTTTGATGGTGGATCCTTTGGTGGTGATGGTCCCCTAGGTGGTGAATAAAATTAATAATCTATGGGGTGGATGAATGTTGGGGTGAAGGGGGTGGCAGTTGTTATTGAGGAGAGGATGCCCTTAAATCATTTGATTGGGTTGCTAGTATGTGGGGCCTTTCTTCCAATATAGGGGCTTACCCCTTACCCTATTCTTCAACAATCACAATATTTCCTTTATCTTGGATCACTTGTTCCTCTTTCAAATTTGCAACAACTTTATCAAAATTTAGAAGAAATACTTCAACTCTCAATATTTCATTCGTTATACCTGATAAAGCCCTTAATTGAGGGTCCCTCATCCGTTTTTCTCTTTCAAATTTTTCAAGAATTATCCACTTCCTCATCCTATCCTCTTCAATCTAGAAATAAAAAATATTTCTAATGACATCGTAAAGGAAAGAGAAGTTATGAAAAAATATCCATCCTTTCACCCTATCCTTTAATTAAACCATAAAAAATTTTGGATCATGGTTCCTATGTGCTCACCACTTCATTCCAAAAGGCTTAAACTTCTCAATTAGGTTTTTCCACCCTCTTGTTATCATAAAAAAATGTGCTAATATAATGTAGGATGGAAACAAATTTCATTTCCTCATGTTGACCAAATGATTTTCCTCAACATCTCCCAATTGCCACATGACTTCTATGAATCCAAGTCTTAATGGTACATCCATAGGGATCACTTGAGGTGTTTTATTTGTTCCATATACATGAAGAATTGTGTAGTATTGATAGGGAATTAAATCCCCCTAATTGTAATCAATCTCTAAATTAGGCCTTCTCTCCTTTGGCCTAAGGAAATCATACAACTTAGTTGGGATCCTTTGCATATCTAGAATCAAAATGCTTTTCAACATAGAAGAAACAATATTTGAGAAAACCACCAAACTATATTTCTACTCATGTCTATCAAAGAGAGGGGCCCATGTTTGAAATGGCACATCAACACCATCCACCCTTCTTTTCAATTCCATATCAGTTACAAATAAATTTGCACCCTTATACAAAAATATATGGATAAATAAGGAGTACCACAAAAATATCACTCATGTCTCCCCATTCTTCAAAGCTACCAGACCTTTGTGTATCTCCTCTGTCAAATAGGTAGAAAAATCATACAAAGTCTTGAGAGTGGGATGTTTTATAATTTTAGACATGTACATGGATGCAATTTGCATGCTTGAGATTGGATCAAATCCTAAGAATTGATAAAGGGACTAGAATTTTTTCTGGAAATAGAGTGCAAAATAATTGATTAGAAAGGGGTTTTTGTTTGATAGACCTAAGACAATTCTACTTCCTCCCTTTCCTGATTCCAAGAGGTGTGCTAGTACTGAGACATAAAATTTTGGTCTGACCTTTTCATATTCTACTTTTAGTGTCTTTTTCTCAATATCTTCCATCTCCTCACTCCATGGGTTTAACTTCAAAATATTTACAAATTCTTCCTTAGTAAGCCAAACCATTTTTTGGCCCTAGAGTGTGTTCTAACTACCCTAACATTAGGGTCATAGTTAGCTGCAATGACTTTGAAAAGGTCTATCTCTAAATAAATATAATTGGAGATAATCAATTTACCCATGTCTAACTTCCATGGATTATAGATAGGAATGTGAGAATTTATGTTACCAAATCAATACTAAAAAAATGAACACCCTATGTATGGAAATTTAGCATCTTTAATAACACATTGTCTGTCAATTATGCCATCTTTCATATCTAGAGCTTAGAACATGCATTTCCCCATGTGTTTGTCATTTTTTGAGGATTCTAATTGGTGTAATAGTCTTTGACCAAAGGTATTTTCTTAGGCTTAGAACAATTGGTTTTGAATCTTGGTGTCATATCAATAATCAAATGACTTGACCTAGGGTTTCACTAACTAAGACTACATTTTTAGATTTAGGGCTAAGACCTTGATGCGCAAGAGTGACTAGACTCACAAATTTATAATAATTTAAATGAACATCAAACCTTAAAAGAAAACCATAGAAACCTATTCAAAATATAACAAGACCAATTATAAAAAAACAATGAGGAATTTGGGTTCAAGAGGTATAATTTTCACTTACTAGTTTGACAATGTGTAAAATGCTAATTTTAGGATGCCAGGAGTGCAAAATGGACTACAATGGCTTCAAAATTCTTTCAAATTATTTTTTAATTGAGATAATGATTTAAAAACAACTTTTATGGTTAATAAATCATTCAATTTGGTAAGAAAACATCAACTATGCCATTACTACTCGCTCGTGCGGACCTAAATGGTTCCATGATGAAATTTTAGCAACTTTAAATTTTAGCCATTGATCTTCTCACAATCTTGATCAATGTTCAACTCAGATGGAGTTAAAGAAGTTTTAATATCATACCTTTGTTGATTCCACATCTAATTGGGCACATTTTTCTGACATGTACACACTTCTTCTTGGCTCGACAGTCCCACAATACTTTACAAGCCATGGGAAATTCCACATGTCCATCACCCACTAGCCTGCTAGGGTTAACTCAAGCATAGATCAAAGATAGCAGGCTAGTGGGAAACAACCCAAATCAGTCAAATTCATTTCAATATGTGTGCATGTTAATCTTCAGGCTTATGACCAAGTGATTATCTCTCTTTCATGATGGATGGTCGAGATTAAAACATCTCGCCAAAATTTTGCACACAGGCACTCTAATCTCCATTGGTACCCCATTTGTAAATGTTTCCATGGTTTCCAACAATACTTGATCAAATATTTTATGCTTTCTAAAGTCTTTTAGATTTTGGTGATGGTACCACATGGCGCTTTCCCACTACCCCACTGAGAACTGTAGGCTACCTATGGGTCCCTCATGGGTTGGTGGGGAATAGCCAAGATGCATTCACAAGATTAAATATCAACCGTAGATCTCTCTACCTTTCATCATCGATTCCTTTGGAAACTGGTAGGTCATAGCAAGAGGGAGGACAAATGTCACCCTGTCCGCTGCCCCGCAGAGATTTTTAAAGGATTATTTTAATATCACAGGCTAGCGGGCAACCAATGAGATGCATGTTGTGGGCCATGCTGACCACAACTTAATTATTCTAAAAGGCATGTGAATTAGTGATGACTTAAAATGGGTCATCGGCTAGGTAAAATATAAAAATACTTAGGAATTTCATGAACTTAGGCTTAGGATATGTGACAAATATTTCAATGATTTTTTACTGCCACAACTATAGACTTAGTTTAAAATATTCAGGTAGGTAATGACTAGTAGAGATAGACAATAGGGGGAAATAAATGGAGGTTGATGGCTCAAGTCATGACTTGGGAAATTGGGAATGGGCTATCATAGTTCACCTAGCAATTAGAACTTATTGCAAAGGATTATCAATTCTTAGGATTTTTTAAGGGTTTAGGGCCTACAAAAAACCCTAGGATGAATACAAAACAAAACCCTAAGACATAAAACAACATCCCAAAACCAAAGAGATAGCCAAATAATAATCTAATATCAATGGAGTAAAAAAAAATTTAGGGGATCCACAACCTTGGACAAACCCCCTTTTGGTAATCAAACCTTGAATTGAAAGGAAATATGAAAGAGGGAATGAATAATGTACAAAGCTACAAGTTACCACTCAAAAAAACCTTATATGAAACCTTGATGTGGCAACAAAAATGTACTCCTTGATTCGAGATAATACAATTTCTTGCTTAATTTTGACCTATTTTAGTTCCCTTGCATGTACGACTCTTTAAATCATCATTTATATGCCCCTAAGACCCTTTATTTCGGATGTCAATGATTATTTACATTAAAATCTTGACAAAATCAACAAAATCATTAAATTTTCTAACAACCGATCATTGGCCCACCCCAAAAGTCTAGGGTGGGACTATGCCACCATGGGCATATGAGCCCATGTGGCCTATTTTTAGGGTTTGAGTAGGAAATTCAAGTTTTTAATCCAAAATTATGGTTGATGTTAGCTTTTGAGATCTAATAAATGCTAAATTAGATGAAGTTCATATATAATCAAGCTCTCAAGTCATTATTTTCATCTAGTGAAAGTAACTCAAGATCTAAGTGTTGATCATCAAAGAGCGTGCCTCTTTAACATTCTTATGGGAAATTCAGTGTGGGGGACTGATTTGCATTTCATTGAATACATCTAGGATATTTATAAAAATTTGACTCTTCTTTAGGTTTTGGAGAAAAGGGTAGAAGGAAATCTAAACATAAAATATAAAAATGGTGAGGCACCAAAACTTTTACAACAATTCAAACCCAATCTTTCCTATGAGTGATATAATTAGACACAGAATGCCACAACCCTTCCTTGTTGGGAAGAGGATGAATATAAAAGCTTAAGAAAAAGTATAGTTTAGACTTTCAAATCTTCCTGTAGGAAGTGTTCATTAAGGTCTGATCAAACATAAATATTTCCAAGGTTACAAGAAAAAACATTTATAAATTGCATAAACTCCCTTTCCTAATACAACGCAATATAAAAAAACCACAACCCTTCAGAAAAATAGAGAAGTCCAATGACATAATACATTTTACACAAGTTATTATTCTACCATATAAGCCTACAACATGGAAATCAACAACTTAAACTATTTTAATTCAGCTTGCTTGACACAATGTTTTATTTAGAATGAAAACATAAAGAAGGAAAGATTGATAAAGTTCATACATGCACAGTCTCAAAGCTTTCTTCCAAATAATTTGTGCTTAAATATCAAATGAACTTTAACACAAAGGTTGGATTCCAATCTAATAATAGTTTGAGCATAAACGATATAACATGCTGAAGAAAAGTAATTCTGGAACTCTACTTCTGAAAATAGTTCTTACAAGATAAGAAATCTAAAGAAACTTTTCCTCAGCAAAGGAAACTAAAACTTGGAACCAATCCATTCCTTCTGTCACTGCCTCTCATTTATAGCTACAAAAAGAAGAAAAAGCTACCACAATAGGGAAGTAATTACTACCAGGTGTTAGCATTTGATAACACATGATCTAATTGTAGATTTGTAGTTAGGTCACAAAAATATTTGTTCATCAATTCTTAACTACCGTATTAATATTCTTTAGATATTTAGCAAAGATAGTTATTCGAAAATGATCAAATCTTAGAAAACAACCTAGAAAAAGTCTAGTTGAATAGCCATGTAACCTAGCCGCACCAACTCAAAGCTTCCATCCTAAAAACCAAAAAGGGCCAACAAGCTTTGACAAGCTCCTAGAAAAGATCTTCATATAAAAGCACAAACTGCTCGTAGTGAAGAGATGACATGTAAAACAAGTGGAAACTCTCAAACTCATGAATATAGCTCCTTGAGAAAATCCACGATGAGCTGAAACATGTCCCAACTCTCTCCTAAAAGGAAGGAAAAATAAGAAAACAACACAACCACTATGTGGCACATTTTGTACCTTTCTGATAGCTTTACTTGAGTGCAAACACATTTGAAGCCAAAAACATATACAAGATGAAAATAAAAAATGATCAAGGAAAAAATGCTCCATAGTTTTGGCGACTCACAAGGGGTCTTCACTTGCGGAGGAACAAACCTAGGCCTCTTGTAATTCTTGGAGTTTGAGGAAAGTCAAATGTTGCACCTCCCAATATAAAAACTTCTTTGAAAGAAACATATCCCCATCTAGAACAAACCACCCCAAGGTGATAATAGAGTCGAGAAAGAGGAAAGATCTCACACTCACCATCATCAACCATGGGAATTGCACTTGAACCCAAGAGTTTTGTAGAAGTTTGGACCTTGCATCAGATTACATCTATGACCTTCTCAACTATCAACACATCTCCATCTGGTGAAAGAAGAGGAGGTAGCCTTAAGCCAACTAGGATGCTGAAATTCTTCTTGATTTCATTCACCCACTTGTTCAGCACCGTTTGAAAATCCTTGCACCTTGCTGTGACTTTGTGGTAGTTGATGATCTCATTTTATTTAATAGAGGAATCTCTTTGATTAGGAATCCTTGCACTTTTCAGGAATTTATCATTGGCCACACACAACTTGGAAATCAAGCTTTATGATTCCACTAGTGGGGGAGCACATATTTGCATAAATTAATCGGCCATTGGGCCAACCTTCATATTTAATTCACAAATTTCCCTTAAGAATTGTAAAGTGGACCCAAGAATGGAAACAACAACTATGATTTGCTCCCTATGTGTAGATATCAAATTCTTCATTATCAAGAGGGTCCCAGATCATCATGCAGTAGCTAGCTCCTAGTTAAAATGAACCTCTCTTTCCCTTACATCTTCCTCCATTTGACTTCTTTCTTTGAGGGAAATTTTCAGTTCTAAGCTCATCCTTTCGATCTCTTGTTTTGACTTTTCTTCTTCCATGTGGGCCTTCTAAATACTATCAAAAGTTTGAGATTGAACACCATCTAGCTCTCTTCTTATAATTTCTTGAGTGTTATTGTATTCTACATTCATTTGGCACTGAGTAGCCAACTCATCTTTCAATTTTTCAATTTCAACTTAAAGTTGAACCTATTCACTCTGAGCTTCCACACGCAACTTAGATATTTCCCCTTACTAACTTTGTATATGCCTTACGTAGGCTATCTTGATATCTCTAGCCTGGATCTCATTTTGTTTCTTGCTCATTGTTTCCTTCACATTTATCAACTCGTCCTCATGCTTCTTCAATTTTCTTTTCCATCCTCTCATATTCTGCATATACCAACTTCTAAGTGGCATTAGCTAGGACCACTTTTTCATGGAGGTGAGTTTTGTTCAAATCTAGGCCCATGGCTCTAATGTCATAGTCCTCCATCTACATCTTCCCTTTGGTCTTGGACATGAGCACCTTCATTGTAGTGATTAGCAGAAATTTCCACTCTTGATTGAAGCAAGCTTCAATCTTCTTGATGGCTAGCAACATGACATTCTTTAATAGTAGTTTTTTCTTTTTGACTTGTTGGGCCTACTTGGTTGCATCAAAATGATCTTGGAGACTCTGAGGGGTATCAATTTTCTATGCTACAATGGAACCATAAGGAGGGAGACCAAAACATGGATAAGAAGTAGAAACTATGGATGTATGAGCATGGAGGGAATCAAAAGGGAGCGTTGTCATGGAAAAAGGAAGGATACCAAATTGAGATTGGGTAGGGGAAAAACTAGTTGGGGTGAAAAAAGAAATGGGCAGAAGGAGAGGTGCCTTCCCAGAAGTGGATGGACTAGGGGTGATGATAACATGAAAATTTATGCTCTTTCAATAGGGACCCTTGATAGCGTGATCAAAGAATCAATAGTAGCCAAAGTGTATGATGCTCGTTCGACACATAGGATAATTTTGGAAGATTCATTAAAAATGGTAGGGGATGTATTCAAGACTATTAGCTCAGGGTCCAAGGATGGAGGATTCCATTCCATGGAAGGGGCCAAAGATGTAACCAAAGATGCAGAGGTAGGAAAAAGAGAAGAAGAAAAAATTACCTGGGCCCCGATGGTTGGAACATTTTACAAGAAAGACTTTGCTTCTTCTCCTCGAGCTGATGCGTCGAGTGCACCTAGATCTTGGACCTGTCTTCTTTTTGCACAACTAGAACTAGTATGTTTCAATCCTCTGGTGACTAATCTCTCTATTTCTTGGCCTTTGACGACTGCAATGCACCCTCTTGGGGACCATTAGGTCTTTTTTCCTTTGCTTCGAGCACTATCCGAGGACGTAGCTTGTGAGTCCCTATAGTTTGAGTATCTCCAACTGTTGGATTCACAAGGACAAGAAGCACAATGTGGAATTTGATACTAGTTAATTTCAAGACTTGTCTCTAGATTGAAATTTGTCAAAGTCATCCTCTTGATCACAAATTTCCTTGAACTCTTTGAGTCATGTCATTGAAAGTTACCAAATGGGGCGCTAGGGAATTTCATTTCTTGTCAAAATCTCTAAAAGTTTTCATTTTTTCTTTTTGACCATCCCTTGCACTTCAATTGTGTGTTGAGGACTTTTCCCATTAGGATGTTCTTGTTAGGGTTAGAAGGAAGATATCTAATAGTTAAATGTAGAATTGATCAATAAAATAGAGAAATAAAACAAACAAAAAATTATAGCAGAAACAAGACAACATAGAGAATTTAATGTGGTTCACTCAATCCAAGCCACATCCACAAAATCACAGCCATCCAATGATTTTATTAACTAGTGAAAAACTTATTACAATCTCATGAATAATCACCTTTTTCTACATAATGTAACCCCCATCCCAACCCCTTATAACAATATTTTTAGAAGCTTCTAGAATTAGGGTTTTACAGTCATTTTTTTCTTTTTTGGTGATTTTTCCTTTTTCGGTGACGACATGAAAAAAATGTGAAAAAAATATTTCTCAGGGGCTGCCACCCCCAAACCCCTAGACCCTAGAAAGGATTCATGTTAAGGTGTACAATATAGCATGATCAGTCACCACATACCAACAATCTCCCACTTGGAGACTGATCTTGGAAGACACTACTACACTTACAACTCCCATTGGAAATAAGTACCTTAAACCTTGCTGCTTTGTTATACCTGGATTCAACCTTGAAGACCAACCAAAGATAAAGAGGATCTCAACTTCTCTCTTATCACCGCCTTCATAAAAATATCCACTAGATTGGCATCTATATGTCTCTTGTCTAGCTTGACCTGTCCATCCTCCAACACTGACTGAATGAAATGATATCTCAACTGTATGTGTTTTGTTTTAGAGTGCAAGGAAAAATTATTTACAAGATGTATAGCACTCTGGTTGTCTGTAAATAAGTAATTTTTAGCCTATTGTTTTCCCAAATCTTCCATAAAATTTTGCAACCATATCATCTCCTTTGTCGCCTCTATTGCAACAACATAATCTGCCTTCATGGTGGATAAAGCAACCACCTTTTGCAACCAAGAAATCCAACTCACTGCAATCCCCCCAACTATAAATACATAGCCTATGGTACTTCACCTAGTATCTATATCCCCTACCAAATCTAAGTCAACATACCCTTTTAAATCAGTATTAGAGCCCCCAAAACATAAACATTTATTATATGTACCTCTCAAGTACCCAAGAATCCATTTTACCACACTCCAATGCTCAACACCGAGATGACTCATATAACTACTAACAATTTCTGCAACATGTGCAACATTTGGTCTTGTGCATACCATGGCATACATTAAACTACCCACAACTAAAGCATGTGGTACCTTGGATAGTTTTTCTTCCTCCTCTTGTGTCTTTGGACATATATCCTTAGTCAACTTAACATGACTGGGCAAAGGTGTGCTGATAGATTATGCATTTTCCATATGAAATCTCTACAACACCTCCCCAAAATAATCAACCTGAGATAAAAAAAAAAATTATATTTTTCCATTCTCTTGTAATCTTCTTACCAAGCATTTTATTTGCTTCCCTCAAATCCTTCATAGCAAATTAATTTTCTAATTGTTGTTTTAACTCCCTTATGTGATCCATGTTAGACCCCGCTATAAGCATATCATCAACATATAAACATAAGATAATATATCTATCATCATCTAACCTCTTAAAATCAACACAATGGTTTGGATTACACCGACTGTAGCCTTACTCAACCATAAAAACTATCAAATTTAATATAGCATTGCCGAGGTGCTTGCTTCAAGCCATATAGACTTTTCTTCAATCTTCACACAAGTTTCTCCTTACCTTTGACCTCAAATCCTTGTGGTTGTTCCATATATATTTCCTCTTCCAAATCACCATGGATAAATATTGTTTTAACATTAAGTTTTTCTAAATGAAAATCTTCAACAACCATAATACTTAAAACAGTACAAATAGAAGTCATTTTAACAACACGAGAAAATATTTCATCAAAATCAATAACCTTTTTCTATGTAAATCACTTTACAACTAATTTGGCTTTAATTTTTTTCTTACCTCCATCATCCTTGTTGGAAAATATGCCTCAATCTTACTGGCATGTAAACTCCTGAAAGAGCATTATCGGTGAGACCCTTTGGAAGTCTTACAGACTAGTAGCATGTTGTGCATTTTTCACACACACGCCCCGCTGAAAGCAGGGACCCTCTTTTGCTTTGGTTTTGGTGTCTTGGCCCTTTCATTTTGAGATTTTATCTTACATTGGCATGTGCTAAAATGTTTATTTTGATTGCCTAAGTGATCCCCCTAAGTTATTCATTGAAGATCTTTGGTTTTGACCTAAGTTCAGGTTTTCACTAAAGTTTGGGACTTTCCACCTCGGCCAGATTTTCCCGAATCCTACTCAGACTCCAGCTATGCACTATCATTCAAAAAAATTTGGTCTTTGTGGATTTCTGTGTGGGCCAGATTTTTCTGGATTTCGTCCTGTCATCAGGTTCCCAGGTTTTTTTCTGATTGTCTTGTCAATTGCATTTAATGTCTTCGTACAGGCTTTGGGTGAGGTATTTAATCAATTTTTGAGGTCTTTTATGTCATTGTGCTTATTGTTTGATATCAACTGAGTTGTGGAGTGCATTCCTGTGAATGCTAGATTAGGATTTGATGTGTTGAGTTTGCGAATTGTGGATTTGAGTGGCGATTTCTTGTGCATTTTTTCCCTTGTTCTTTGTGGACGCCATTGGATTTCACATTTACTATTTATGAGATCAATTTTCGCTTTGCAATGGTATGTTTTCAATTGCCTTGCTTTTAATTGATTATTATGGGTAGCACGTTGATGTTATAAGAAATTTTGGGTTCAAATTCCTGTGTATTTGATCATTTCGTGCTAGGGTTGTCAGACATTGCTTTATTTGTCATCTCCCAGGTGAGTTTTGAGCTCTTTTTTCTACTTGCATTTTGATGTGTCTTTCCTGAGAGTTGTTAGTAATCCCCTAGTCGAGAATTAGCAGTCAAAATGTTTAAATTCTAAGCTCGCCTGTACGCTAATGGCAGATGTATGGAGTTTGAAACTTAGGGCATCGCCATTTATCTTTAGTATGCTCTCAAATTGGCTTAGAGTGATAAGAGAATCCATAGAAATCCCATATTAAACATGCCGTAAACTTAAATATTTTCAATTCATGATCGATCTGTTGTTTTGAGCGTAATCGTGATTTAACGCCAATTTTCAAGTTTCGTCTTAAGTCTGAGACTTTTTGTTCCCTCGGGACAATCTGCCTCTCGCAGATCTTTCTGATTTACTCTACTTTTCTAAAATTCTCTATTGCTTTCGGAGTTTCATATATTCCATAGATTTCCATTGACCCCGGACTTTCCCAATCTCCTCTGTTTTCCCAATTTCCTTTGAGTTCCTAGAATTTGCATGCTTTCAGAGTTTTACCTTACCTGCAGATTTTCACCTCGCATAGATTTTCCTGATGTCCTATGTCACCTAGATTTTTTGAAGTTTGCAAGATGTTTGTACCTTCAGGGAAATCCATCTCTAACAGATTTTCCCGCAATCTGATGGAGTATGAAAGAATATGAAATAACATGATATGTTAGTGATTTTTAATGCATTTTATGATTAATTCATGCTATGATCTCCTATGAAGTTTAATGATTTAATATGATCATATTTAATTGTTAGTGGGTGTTTTCAAGATTATTTTGATGAAATCCGTATGGTCTAGAATTTCCCAAAATTCCTCCCTAGCTCGGATTATGCGGATGGTCCTGAAACCCAAAATTTGTTGTGATCATTGTATATGAGATTTAATAACACCCTGATTGTATAAGGTTCATTCTAACGGTGTTTTGATGGATTAACATTCCCTTCCTGTGTCTTTTACTATGAATTCCATGTTGAGTACAGGCTGAATCAACTAAGGCAATGACTAGGTCTTCAATGACTGATGCAGAAAGGATTAAGATGAACATCAAGAGAAAGATCCCTGAGAGTAAAATTAAATTAGTTTGGTCAGAGGTGATTGATACAAATGTTGGATTGTGGGACTATGAGGAGTTTAAAGAAAGAATGGTAGCAGATGACCTTCCTCTGGTGGCTAAGAGGATGATGGAATCAGGCTTATCACATGTGGCCGGTTTTCCTTCCATAGTCCAATGCTATGAGCTTGTCCTTGAGTGTGAAAGGCACTATGATCAGGACACATAGAGAATAATTGGTCCTCAAGGGAGGATCATGGAAAATCTTAACCCTGTTTCCATTGCCCAAACTTTTGATATGCCAGACAGATCTCATGTGGTGGCATTCAACATGAAGGTAGCTCAAGAGTTCAATGATGAACAAAATGTTAATTCTCAATAGTTTATCAATTCCACGCTGGAGAAGCCCAAGTCTCACTATTCCAAGTTTCCTAAGCAGCTATTCAGGGCGAAGTTTAAGAAAGAATACTATGATGCCATCACTCTTCTTAGCAGGGTGGTTGGATTGAAGAATGTTGGCATGGTTGAGAATTGGATGTGCCATGTGATTGTGAGGATGGAGCAGGAGAAGAATGACTACCATTGGGCAGGAGTCACTAGCAGAGTAATTCATGAGCAGTTGTCCAATGTGTTGCAAACAAAGACTGTCACAATGACGTCATATTTGGTCTACGCACTTGCAAGATTCCATCCTTACAGGGGATTGACTACCAGGGGTACCTTTGGACAGGATATTATTTATGATGTTTTCCCTCAATTGCATTTAGGAAGCTCAAACTATAGGAGGGTGAATGATGCATTCACCATGCACATCCCTAGATTGCTTCAGGGTGCAGAACAAGTTAGGATCTCAGACCAAGCAAAAGAGCTCATCATAAAATATGGGGCTTGGTTCATTCATTTCCCAAATTTCTCCTACATTCAGATTGATGGTTGCCAAAGGGATCCTAATAGGCTTCCATGATACCCTACTGATCACATCATACTTTTGGAAGTCACTAGACAGATCTATGACTTTGATGCCATTGTCAAGAGAGACAAGCATAAGACTAGTTTTGGTGGAGATTTCCCATTAAGGATTGGGCCTAGAGAAGCTTGTCCTTCCATTGGTTCTGCCCAGGCTTCAGAAGAAGAAATGAATAATATTTTCCTATCTTTCCATTCCAAGAGGTCCAGATTTGATATTACAAGAGAGGCTCAAAAGAGGTCCAGTAGGGAATATAGTCATAAGGTTGATATGGAGGACTACTAGGCCAACTCGAGTGATGAATTTGAGGTCAGGAAGAATTTTTCTCGGCTCCTTGTTGAATCAGTCAGACTATACAATGTGAGGGAAGTCCCAGACCAACTTGATGATGATGGAAACCTGATCTAAGATCATGCATATGAGGCTTTGAAGGATAGACCAATTGGTGATGTGGATTGGTTGGAAGAGGAAAAAATAGAGTCAAAATAGTTAATGGATCCAGTGATCAAATTTACCAAGATGAGGCTAAAGCGTAAGCTATGGGGGTTGGAAAATGAAGGTGTGAAATGTACCTATGAGCTGATGGGAGATATGGACCCTGACTCCACTTCTAAGGAATCAACTGAGCAAGATCCTAAGGGAAAAGGTAAGTTGGACTCTCCTTTCAAAATCAAGATAAAAGGTGTTCAAGAAATGGAAGCCCAAGAGGTAGAAAAGCAGAGAAAGCCAAAGGCTAAGAAGAGGACAAGGACTAAGAGGTCTAAGGAGAAAGAAATGGAGAAACAAGGTCCTAAGGTTGATGTTCCTGTGCCCAAAAGGAAAAGAGTCATAAAATTGTTAGAGAAGGCAAGCTCCGAGGTAGGAGAAGAAGGTACTCCACCAGTGGTGAATGTTGAAAGCTCAAAGGAGAAGGAAAAAGTGTATACAAGGAGGTCTAGGACTCCTTCTCCCAAGGATAGTGTGCCTAAGGTGGATCTTCCTCTAGTGGTTTCTCATGAGGAGTAGCATGATGATGTGCCTTCCGCTCATGAAGCTCAAAGCAAACCAGGTGAGTTGAAAAACATTGAAGAACATCTAGATACTGAAGGAGAGGAATTCCATGAAGGTGATCTTTATAGTGTAGAAGCTGAAGTTGAAAATGTAATGCAATCTCACTTGGTTGCATATTCAGAGTCACCTGTTGGAATCGAGGAGGATAAATCACCTCCAGTAGAAGAAGAAATGGTGAAGGTTCCATCACCTGTACAAGAAGAACATGTTGAGGAAAAAGAGAGCAAGACAGATGAAACTCCTGAGAAGAAGAATTTGAGTGAAGAGGCACCTAAGGAACAACAGGAGGAAAAAAAAAGTGAAGTGCAATTGGAATCCATTGTCCCTGGTTGGTTGGACAAGGAGATAAAGAGAAAACAGGTTGTTGTAGAAGATAGTCCACTGAATTGGGATGAGCTACTAGCCCAAATTGGAAAAGATAAAGGTAAAAAGAAGGCTAGGGTGATCTCAATGATTGAAAGGGATGAAGCTCATAACAGATTTTTTCATATTGCCACCCCTGCTCCAGATAAAAACATAGATGATGTGGATGGAAAGTATTACAATGTTCAGACTTTCAATCTAGGGCCCACTTCTGTTGAGCAAGATATTGATTATTACCATGGTTCTAGTGTGGTTATCTTGGGGAGATTGAGGAGGGAAATAAAGACCAATCATGAGTTAAAGAAGGAAAATGAGAATCTTAGGAAATGGTTGGAATATTTAATGAAGCCCCTGCAATCTATTAACCCTTTGGTTTCCACTGCAAAGCCTTTACCTCAAGAAACCATCCCCGATCTTGAAAAGATGAAGGATTCTAATCTTGCCAATACAAATTGGCTACAGGGAGTATGAACCAAAGGTAATGAAGCTATCAGGGATATTCTGTCCACAGGGAAGGATGTTGTGAGGGTGGTTGACTGGTTGAAGGATGTGTTGGCTCAGGACAAGGAAGATACAAATATCCTGTTGCAAAAAACTAGAACTATTATGGAGTACACCAGGGATAATTTAGTAAGTGATAAAATTATCCCTTCCTCTGGAGCTTCCAAAGCTTGTGAGTGGTTTGAAGCATTGCAAATCAGGTAGAACATTTTGAAGAAGATCTACAAATAGAGGAGGCAAATTGATGATACCCTAGCTGGTGTTTACAATGGATCCATTGCCTTTTTTGAGATTATGACAGGAAGAAGAAAGGTTTCGCCTAAATATTTGAGTTTGGCACAGTTGAGGAGATGGTGGCATGATGTTTATGCCCCAAGTAACGATGATTCCATTTCTGAGGATCAGCTGGATGATGCGGCCACCTACATTGTTGTCATTGACAAATACCTAACTTATAAGGTGGATTGGGATAAGTCAGTGAGGCAGTCCAAGGAAGAAATTGCATCAATTGAATGGTGACTTAGGGTTTTTCCTTTACCACCTGTGGCCGACTTGGATAGGGTTCTTTTGAAAGTTCATGAAATACTGGATTGGAATAAAGAAAAAGGGGAAGGCAGTTAATGACTGGCTACATTCAGATTTGTGCTTCCCTATTATTTTCCATGCATTCATCTGAGTTGCATTGGAGATCCCAGGCCAACCTAGATGAAGTTCATGCATTTAATGCATATGTTATTTTATTTTGAATTTATCTTGGCTGACGTGTATTGGGGGGGTTCTATATATTTGGCATTTTTCCTCATTTGTAAGGGTTAAGAAGTTTTAGACATAGACACATAGAGAGATAGTTAGAAGTGAATTAAGTAGAGCAAGAGTTAGAAAGTAGTTGATCTCAAGAAAATATTGTAACAAAAAGTTGGAATTGTTGTTATAGTGGATAATTTGATGCAAGTAATGACATTTCAATTTGGTGCCATACTTTTGTTTCTTCTTATCTTGCATGGTTCTTGTTATTCTATCTTTATAATTGCTTTGAGGAGGTTAATATTTAGATTAGATTTGATTTAACAATGTTTATGGTTTGATATTTGAAGTGTTGCAGCAATCCCTAGTCCATACTTTTTCGCAACCAACTAATTGTTAGTTGCTTTGCAAAGTTATACTAGACCTTTATATTCATTGTGCTTAAGTTCAATTGTGAGGGTTTATTTATTTCAATTGCAATAGGTTGTTTGAGTGAATGTTCATGATTTGAAAATCTTAACACCTTAAAAGATTGTAATGTTTCTATAAGATTGCAGATTTATCTGGGTTAAATAGAAATCAGTTTTGAGGGATTGGTCCATTTCGAGTGTTGGTCATTCGCATTGTTAATCTTAGGTTTAATATTAAGTTTAGAAGTCTCTCTAAACCCTTATCTCTTTTTCTATTTATTTTGAATGTGTGTTAGTCTTAGGATCGAAGTATCATCATATTGTTAAATCTAATAAATTAAGATTCAGTATTTTGCTTGTAGTAAGGTCCCATTGTGATTACCAGCATTTTCACATTTATCACTGAGTTGTTTGTGCATTGTCAAGACCTGACATTAGAGACCTTGGGGTTATCTCTTGAGGCTTTCTAATAGAGATTTACCTTTCAAGAGAGATAGGATATTATATTTTGTCTGAGTTGTTGTTGTGCAAAAAAAATCATCAACAGATTGGTGCTAGAAGGAGGGCCTAAATAAGAAAGTTGGATCAATTTTTGAATGCTATCTCTCCTGAGAGATTCAGAAGGAGAACAAGATCTGCTCCAGGAGAGGAGGAATTTCAGGAATTACTAGACCCCGCTAGGTCTAGAAGGACCAACAGAAGGGGAGAATCATCATCATCTCATCCACCTCTGTCATCTCCATCATCCCCATCTTCATTAGGTTCATATGAGTCTGAGGACATTCCTAGTCCACAACCTCAGCAGTAATAAATCAGCCATTACCACCCCCACCTCCACCAATGGCTTTCCTAGCAACCAACCCATCTCCATTGAGTTTTTCTATTTACAATGTCATGCCCAAAAACCTTGAACACTTTTGTTCAAAATTCCATGTCAATGATCCCAATAGGACCGCTGAGGAACACATCAGGATCTTTCAGACTGGCCTTAAGGATAGAGGGATAAACCATGAGGATGTAGCATGTAGACTATTTCCTTATTCATTGGGAGAAGATGCATTCTATTGGTACAACCATTTACCTGTTGGATCTATTGAGCATTGGAATGAGATAGAGGCTGCTTTCTTGTAGAAGTTTCAAATCCCCATTAGTTCCAATGAGTTGTACCATCAATTAACTAATGTTAAGAGAGAGTTCAATGAGCCTATAGGGTATTTCAACAATAGGTTTCATCATGCTTATACTAGACAACATGCCCCTTATGTTGTTGATGAGCCTACTGCCCTAGAAGTTTATTATGAGGGACTTGATAGTCTGACAGCTACCTTTATGAAATGGAGTAATAACCCTCCTGCTAGTCTACTTGATGCATATGCAGAGGCTGTGAAAGTTAGCACTAATTTGAGGCAACATTTGTTTGGGCCTTTACCTTCATTAGGACCCGTTGCTCACCCTAGACAAGTTCTAGCTCTCAACCAGGCTCTAGCAAACCATACTCCAATCATGAATTCAGTACCTCAGTTTCCTTTGGTCCCTCACCTAGGACCTCCTATGGGACAAGTTTCATCCACAATTAGTTACCCTTAGGAAAATGTGAATCAACCTCTGCATATCTAGCCTCAGGCTAGCTATCCTTCATACCTGCAGAATTCTAAAGTTTTGAATCAATCACTGAATGCCAATGCTATAGTAGGATATTCCCAGAATAGTACAAGTCAACCTCCATACAATAATCTTGACAAGGAGAGACTAGATGAATTATCTAAACAAATAAAGAAGTTGAATATGGAGGTGACTTACTTGAGGAACCAGGATAGTCAATTGCAAGTTTCTCAGAAAAATATGCAGACCAATCAGAACAAAGAGAATCCACAAGGACAATACTTTGATAGAGGGCAACGTCATGATCGAGGATACAATAATGAAAGAGGATACAATAACGAAAGAGGATATAACCAGGATAGAGGTTACAAAAATGATAGGGGATTTAATAATGACAGAGGGTATAATAATAATAGAAGAAAAAACTATGATAAAGGGAAAACCTCAGGTCAGACCTTTGACAGAGGGCAAGGTGGTGGACAAGGGTTCGATAGAAGGTAGCCATCAGGACATAACAAAACTTGGAACAAAAGACCCAACAATGGAGGAGTCCCCATCCCGCTAGATCAACTAGTTAATCAACTTGTCAATTAGTCTGTCAATCAGCCAGTTAATCAAGAGAAAGCTCCTAGCGGTGTATACCTAGCTGATGCTACTTTATCAAGATGGTGTAGGCTCCACAAAATGAGTCAGCATTTTGAGTTAGATTGTCAATAATTTCAAACAACAGCCTCAATCTTTTAGTACGAAGTGGAGAACAATCCAGGTAGTCAGGAAATAGTACCATCTAATCCTTACGATTCACTAGTGTTGGTGTTGAATCATGCTCTTTTTCCACAAAGTAAGGAGAATGTACCTGAAGAAGAGTCTGACTAGTTGGAGGAAGAATCAAACTAGGTATGCAATGGAGATGAAATGACATAGTTATTTGATGAGAGTCCAGTGAATGATAATGGTCCCAGAGATGAAGAAGAGGCTTACGTTGAAGAAGTGTAGACCTTCCAGAGACCTATCAAGAAGTATGACTTGAGGGAATTTCCACATAGACGCCCATAGGTTGGAGGCCTCTTTACTACTTCCATTCCACCAAAGAATTTCAACACGCCTCCAGATCCTAATGCTAGCAATAATCCATCACTGCCTCAAGTGTCCAGGCAATATTTATCTCAAGATCTAGGGCATGCTGATGCAAGCAAGGATAGGGTGATAGAATACCCAAAGGAGACCCCTACTGATTTGAGTGAGGAACAATTGGCCCTGTATGTTGCTGAAGAACTCAGAAAACTAAAGGTAAGCCTATCTTCATTTGAGTTACTAAGAGTTCCAACCATTAGGAATGCAGTCCTAGGATCTTATAATGCAAATTCCATGTCACAAGATAAATCAGTTAGCGAAAGTGTCAATAAGGCTTCTAGTTCTCAATTAGTAGGAAGAAAAAATCATACTCATAATCAAGTCCATATGCCCCCTGGAGATACTGGGAAAGAGAAGGAAAAATCTCAAGTTGCTCAAGTAGATACTCCCTTAACTCTGTTTCAAGGGAAAATAGACACACCTCCATTCTTGATTTATGTTCGAATATTCGGTAAGAATCTGCATAATTGTTTACTGGATTATGGTGCTTCAACCAATGTTATGCCTTTTGGTGTATGTAGAGTTATGGGTATTACTCTTGTTGACTCACAAAAAAAAGTCACACAATTGGATAGGACTGAAGTCAATGTGGTAGGAGAGTTAAATATGATTCATATGTAGATTGCTTCTGATCCTAGAATTCAATAGGTTATCAATATACAGGTGGCTGACATCCCTGATGCTTATGGCCTAATCCTGGGAAGGAACTTTACCAGGGCCTTGAATGGATATGTTTCAACTAATCACTCCCATATGTGGCTTCCCTGGAAGGGAGTGCCAAACCAGATTAGAATTGAAAGAGAACCCAAAATGAAGTACATGATTATAGAATATCATAAAACCTCTACTAAAATTTTGGTATCAGAAGTAAGTATGGGTAACTATATGCTTATTGCTCCTCTTGAAGAGCCAGATATGGAGGAAGTTCTTGTGTTCCACACAATACCTGTTGAACTTACAGTAGAATCTAGTGGTACTAAATTCCTGATCGAACCAGTTGAAAATGATAATGATCTGGAGGATGGCCAGTTGGGTTTGCTAGACAATTTTTAGGAATTCATTCAAAAGTGCATTGAAGATCAAGTTCAATTAGGAAGAGGAATGAACTTTGGGGAATTTCTCTTTCCCAATTGGTGCAGGTTGCATAATGCTTCACATTCAGAACTTGACTGTTGATTGTGTCAAGCTGCAGTGGAACAAATACAGAAGTGTATCAACCCCACTCTAGCAGTTAAAATTTATATCTAGAATGTCCAAGAGGATCCAAAAGGAAAAAGAGTAATGCCTTCTGAAGAACCATCTAGTAGCAACAATGCAAGTGATATAGCAAGGAAGTCTGTAGTTGCTGGTTGTTGCACTTTAAGATTCGATGGGTCCAAATCAAAGCAAGGAGTTGGGGCTGGTTTCGAGCTAATTAGTCTAAGAGGTAAGACATTTTTGTTGCTCATAGACTTCAATTTCACAGTACAAATAATGTAGCAGAATATGAGGCCTTGGTACATGGACTGTTAATGGCATTGAAGAAAAAGGTTAAGATCTTGCAAGTTTTTGTAGATTCTAAGTTAGTAGTCAAGCAAGTAAGGAGACAATACTCTTGTCATGAGAGGAGAATGACCAGCTATAGACACAGATTATGGGATCTTATTGAAGGATTTGACACCTTCAACATTCAGTTGATTCCACGAAATAAGAACTAGACAACTGATTCCCTAGCCTAGGCAGCTAGTACCTTGCAACCTCTGTCTCTTTCTAAACTAAAGAAGTTTACTGTGGAGCTGACCCCAGTAACCTCAGTACCTGATAATGTCACTAACTTCTAGGTATTTAAAGATGACAAGCATATCTTAGATTTCATTACTAGTACAGATGTCTTTGCTTCTCAAATCATTGACGAAACTAAACTCCAAGAAGCAGAGATGGACTTGGAAGGGGTAATTAATCTAAAGACCAACACATTTCCTAGAGGAATGGCGCAATTAAAGAGAATCTTTGATTTGGAAAAGGTTAGGGAGCAAGAACAGGATACCAGGAAAGAGTCCATTAGTGGACAGTGTGATAAATATAATATGGGAACTCAGGATGATGTCAAAAATGTTTTTATTGGCAACATATGCACTCCAGAAGAAAGACAAGAAATCATTGATGCACTACATATATATCTAGATGTGATAGCCTAGAGTTATGAAGACTTAAAGACTTATGATACATTAATCATAACCCATACTATCCCTCTCAATCTAGGGGTAAAACCTTTCAAACAGAGGCAAAGGCCTATCAATGCTTTACTAGAACCCATAATATAGAAGGAAGTACAGAAATTGCTATCTACAAGGATAATATTTTTGGTCAGACACTCCACTTGGGTTGTGAATCTAGTTCTTGTCAGGAAGAAAAATGGTGAAATCAGGCTATGTGTTGATTTTAGGAACCTAAATAGAGAATCAGAGAAAGATAACTATCCAGTACCCTCACTAGATGAAGTGCTCCAGATTGTCAAAAGATCTCAGATGATGTCCTTATTGGATGGTTATTCAGGATACAACTAGGTCATGGTGCAATATGAGGACAGACACAAGACTGCTTTCACCACCAAGTGGGGCACTTTTTCCTATAGGAGGATGCCCTTTGGTTTGATTAATGCTGGAGCCACATTCCAAAGAGCCATGGACATTTCCTTTAAAGATATAATTGGTAACTGCATAATCATTTATATGGATGATCTAACAGTCTTTTCCAAAAAGAGAGGTGATCATATCTCAAATTTGTGCAAAGTTTTTCAGAAATGTAGAGAGTTTGGGATATCACTCAATCCAAAGAAATGCATCTTTGGAGTCATAGAGGGTAAACTGTTGGGGCATGTTCTTTCTGAGAGAGGAATTTCCATTGATATAGAATGCATAGAGGCCATTCTTAAGATTCCACTGCTTTCTAGTAAGAAGGAAAAGAAATCATTCTTTGGTAAGATCACCTTCATGAGGAAGTTCATTACTAGGTTCACAGAAATAGTTAAACCACTAAATGCAATGTTGAAGTAGGAGGCCAAGGTTGAATGGAATGCAGAAGCAAAAGAAGCATTTGCAGAGATAAAAAGGGCTATTGTTGAAGCCCCTATTTTGGTAAGTCCAGACTATGCTAAACCATTATATATATATATATATATTTGTTTGCTTCCGATCACTCCTGTGCTGCTATGTTAAATTAGAAGTCAAATCAAGGAAACGAGCATCCCATAGTATTCATGAGTGCACCATTGAAGGATGCAGAACTGAGATACCCAAGTGTGGAAAAGAAAGCCTATGCCTTAGTCAGAGCTATAAAGAAATTCAGGCATTACATCCTCAGAAACAAAATCTTTGCGATAGTTCTTGATCTTGCAGTTAAGTTGTTATTGATGCAGAATGAACTGGGTGAACGCAGAGCCAAGTGGGTAACTATGTTACAAGAGTATGATATGGAAATTCAACCCATGAAGTTGGTAAGAGGGCAAGGTCTTACACAGACAATGTCAGAAACATGCCCTAATCTTACAGCTTAAAACTATAATTTAGAGGATGTTTCTCCCAGAGAGTGATATGATGATATTGTTCATTACCTTCTGACTTAGTGATCCCTGATCATCTTAATTCAGTACAAAGAAGTGTATTGCACTTAAAGAGTGATAGTTTCATGTTGAAGGGAGTTGTCCTATATAAGAAAAATCATGAGGGTGTGTACTTGAGGTGCCTAGGAAAGGAAAAGTTTGAAAGAGTGATGTTGGAATTTCATGACAGATATGGTACAGGCCATGGATCAACACCTTCTACAATGAACTAGATTTTGAGAGCTAGTTACTATTGGCCTACACCATTCAAGGATACACACAACCATGTTTGAACTTGTCATGTGTGTCATACTGTGACATCTAGAGAGAAGTATGTAGCACTCCCACTCCAACCATTCTTTGAGGTAAAACCTTTCGCACAGTGGGGGATGGACTTCATAGGTCCGATCAATCCACCTTCTACTATAGGTCATAGGTATATCCTTATTGTCACTGATTATTTTACAAGATGGAATGAGGCCCTTGCTTGCAAGAAATGCACTTCATAGGTAGTTATTAACTTATTGAATCAGGTATCATTAATCATTTTGGATGTCCTATGTCTTTGGTTTGTGATAATAGTCCTATGTTTTCATCATTAAAGTTTTCTAATTGGGCTTTTGATCATGGTATTATCATTAAGTTTGCATCCAACTATTACCCTCAGGGTAATGGTTTGGCTGAGTCATCCAATAAAAATCTTCTGACTGTTATCCGCAAATTGTTGCAAAGAAATCCAAAGGACTGGCATACCCAACTTAGATTTTCTCTTTGGGTAGATCATACTAGACATAAAACTTCCATAAGGATGTCACCTTACCACCTGGTTTATGGATTGGAGCCTATGTTTCCCATTTAGTTAAAGATCCCCACCTTGTAGTTCATTAATGAATATTATGATGAGGGAGATAAACGTGAGGCCAGACTTGCTGAATTGTTACACCTTGAGGAAAAAGGAGATGAAGCCCTGGAAAATTTTGCTAAACATCAGGGGGTTGTCAAGAGATGGTTTGATAAAAGAACCAAGGTTAAAACTTTTAGGATTTCTGACTTGGTTCTTTACTGGGATAAAGCCCATGATCGTAAGGGAGAGCATGGAAAATTTGATAAAATTTGGCTTGGTCCTTACCAGATTTTAGAAATTCTGGGAGATAATGCTTTCCGTTTGAAAACTCTCACTAGAGAGGATATCCCACTGCCTGTAAGTGGGCAATATTTAAAGCATTATTTCTAGTCTTGAGTTGTTTTTAGCTCTTTTCTTGTATATAGTTAGATTAGGTTTCCTTTCTATTTTGTTTGCTTTTCTTTGCTTTGGTTAGATTAGGTTTCCCTTTCTGCTTTGCTTTTGTTTGTTTTGGTTAGTGTAGGTTTGCATTTTTTATTTTTTTTTCTTTGCTCTTGCTTTGGAGGTTTCTCTATTTTTGCCTAGATGTGTTGCACCTGCATTGCAAATGTATCATTATCTAGGACTATTCTAAGTATTTTATTGGTGAACTGTAGTCTTGTATCTTGAAAGGATGGTTGAAGTCTTTGCTATTGCCAACAGTCTCAATGTTTGATTTGAATTTGAAGTACTCTGAAATCTTATATCTCTCATATATCTTAAGAATCCTATTGTTACTATAGGAATCCTTGTGAATTTTTGTCAGGTGAAAAATCCTATTTATGCTTTAGTGCCACTATGATTCTCAACCCTGAGTGTGAACTTCATTGTTCATAGGTTGAAATGAAAGTGACACAGAAAAGCATATCAAAAGGAAAGAAAAGTGAAATATTGCAAATCAAAAGAGCCAATTCAACTTATCAGGGGTTTCTGAATATCTCTATCAAGGCTATAGATGCATGGCTAGCAATAGAGCTACGTTTAGGAGAGTCGCAGTGATAACCTCATCGGGGCTATAGATGCCTGACGGGTAGCAAGGCTCTATCCAGGTTGCTTTTGAAGTTAGAATCCTTATGTAGCCCGAATTCACTGAGCTTGGTTCTTGCAGTAGCTTAAGGATGGAAATGAACTCATATGCACACAATTGGATTTTTAGTTTATGGAAGGTTTGGTCTATCCTTTTGTTCTAATTCTTTAAATCTTTGCATTCTGATTTGTTTGTTTGATGGTGAGATTGAAACCAGAGATTCTGGGTTCTCGATTCATGTTTGTCATCAAATGCTCTGGAGCAATTTCCCAGCGAAGTTGCCATTTTTTGTATAGTTTTTGCACTCATGCCCCACTAAAAGCAGGGACCCTATTTTGCTTTGGTTTTGGTGTCTTGGCCCTTTCATTTTGAGGTTTTATCTTACTTTGGCATGTGCTAAAATGTTTATTTTGATTGCCTAAGTGATCCCCCTAAGTTATTCATTGAAGATCTTTGGTCATGACCTAAGTTCGGGTTTTTGGTGAAGTTCGAGACTTTCCACCCCAGCCGGATTTTCCTATATCCTGCTCAGACTTCGGCTGTGCACTGTCATTCAAAGATTTTCAGTCTTTGCGGATTTTTGCATGGGCCGGATTATTCTCAATTCCGTCTTGTCATCAGGTTCCTGGGTTTTTTCTGACTGTCTTGTCGATTGCATTTAATGTCTTCATACGAGCTTTGGGTGAGGTATTTAATTGATTTTCAAGGTCTTTTATGTCATTGTGCTTATTGTTTGATATAAATTGAGTTGCGGAGTGCATTCTTGTGAGTGCTGGATTTGGATTTGAGGCATTGAGTTTGTGGATTATGGATTTGAGTGGCAATTTCTTGTGCATTTATTCCCCTATTCTTTGTGGACGCCATTGGATTTCACATTTACTATTTCTAAGATCGATTTTCATTTCGAAATGGTATGTTTTCAATTGCCTTGCTTTTAATTGATGATTATGGGTAGCACATTGATGTTATAAGAACTTTTGGGTTCAAATTCCGGTGTATTTGATCATTTCATGCTAGGGTTGTCCAACATTGCTTTATTTGTCATCTCCCAGATGATTTTTGAGTCGTTTTGTCTACTTGCATTTTGATGTGTCTTACTTGAGAGTTGTTAGTAATCCCCTAGTTGAGAATTAGCAGTTGAAATGTTTAAATTTTGAGCTCACATGTACGCTAATGGTGGATGTATGGGGTTTGAAACTTAGGGCATCACCATTTATCTTTAGTATGCTCTCAAATTGGCTTAGAGTGCTAGGAGAATCCATAGAAAGCCCATATTAAACTTTCCCTAAGCATAAATCTTTGCAATTCATGATCGATCTGGTGTTCTGAGCATAATTGTGATTTAACGCCGATGTTCGGGTTTCATCTTAAGTCCAGGACTTTTCATTCCCTCAGGACAATCTGCCTCTCGCAAATTTTTCTGATTTACTCTGCTTTTCCAGAATTCGCTATCGCTTTCAGAGTTTCATATATTCCATGGATTTCCATTGACCCTGGACTTTCCCGATCTCCTCCGTTTTCCTGAATTCCTTTGAGTTCCCAGAATCTGCATACTTTCAGAGTTTTACCTTACGTGTGGATTTCTGCCTCGCCCGTATTTTCCTTATGTCCTATGTCACCTGGATTTTCCAAAGTTTGCAAGATGTTTCTGCCCTCGGGGAAATCTGTCTTTGACAGATTTTCCCAAAATCTGATGGAGTATGAAAGAATATGAAATAACATGATATGTTAGTGATTTTTAATGCATTTTATGATTAATTCATGCTATCTTATGATCTCCTATGAATTTTATTGATTTATAATGATCGGATTTAATTGTTAGTAGGTGTTTTCATGATTATTCTGCTTAAATCCATCTGGTCTGGAATTTCCCAAAATTTCTCCCTGGCTCAGATTCCGCGGATGGTCCTAAAACCTAAAATTTGTTGTGATCATTGTATATGAGATTTAATAACACCCTAATTGTATAAGGTTCATTCTAACGGTGTTTTGATGGATTAATATTCCCTTCATGTGTTTTTTACTATGATTTCCACGTTGAGTGCAGGATGAATCAAGTAGAGCAGTGACTGGGTCTTCAATGACTAATGCAGAAAGGATTAAGATGGACATCAAGAGCAAGATCCCTAAGAGTAAAGTTACATCAGTTTAGTCAGGGGTGACTGATACAAATGTTGGACTGTGGGACTATGAGGAATTTAAAGAAATAATGGCAGTAGATGACTTTCCTCTGGTGGCTAAGAGGATGATAGAATCAGGCTTATCACATGTGGCCAATTTTCCTTCCATAGTCCAATGCTATGAGATTGTCCTTGAGTGTGCAAGGCACTATGATCAGGACACACAGAGAATAATTGGACCTTAAGGGAGGATCATGAAAAATATTAACCTTGTTTCCAATGCCAAAACTTTTGATATGCCAGACAGATCTCATGTGGTGGGATTCAATATGAAGGCAGCTCAGGAGTTCTACGATAAACAGAATGTTAAATCTCAATAGTTTATCAATTCCTGGCTACAAAAGCCCAAGCCTCACTATTCCAAGTTGCCAAAGTAGCTATTTAGGGTGAAGTTCAAGAAAAAATACTATGATGCCATCACTCTTCTTAGTAGGGTGATTGGATTGAAGAATGCTGGCATGTTTGAGAATTGGATGTGCCATGTGATTGTGAGGATGGAGCAGGAGAAGACTGACTACCATTGGGGAGGAGTCATTAGCAGAGTAATTCATGAGTAGTTTCCCAATGTCTTGCAAACAAAGACCTTCACAATGACCTCATATTTGGTCTACGCACTTGCAAGATTCCATCCTTATAGGGGATTGACTACCAGGGGTACCTATGGATAGGATATTATTTATGAGGTTTTCCCTTAATTGCATTTAGGAAGCTCAAACTATAGGAGGATGAATGATGCATTCACCATGCACATCACTAGATTGATTTAGGGTGGATAACATGTCAGGATCTCGGACCAAGAAAAAGAGCTCATCATAAAATATGGGGCTTCATTTATTCAGTTCCCAACTTTCTCCTACATTTGGATTGATGGTTGCCAAAGGGATCCTTATAGGCTTCCAAGATTCCCTACCGATCACATCGTACTTCTGGAAGTAACTAGACATATATGTGACTTTGATGCCATTGTTAAGAGAGACAAGCATAAGACTAGTTTTGGTGGAGATTTCCCATTAAGGATTGGCACTGGAGAAGCTTGTCCTTCCATTGGTTATGCCCAGGCTTTAGAAGAAGAAATGAATACTCTTGGCCTATCTTTCCATTCCAAGAGGTCTAGATTTGATATTATAGGTGAGGCTCAAAAGAGGTCCAGTAGGGAATATAGTCATAAGGTTGATTTGGAGGACTATTGGGCCAACTACAGTGATGAATTTGAGGTCAGGAAGAAGAAGTTTTCTCGGCTCCCTGTTGAATCAGTCTAACTATACAATGTGAGGACAGTCCCAGACCAACTTGAAAATGATGGAAACCTGATCTAGGATCATGCATATGAGGCTGTGAAGGATAGATCAATTGGTGATGTGGATTTGTTGGAAGAGGAAAAAATAGAGTCAAAACAGTTAATGGATCCAATGATCAAATTTACCAAGATGTGGTTAAAGCATAAGCTATGGGGGTTGGAAAATGAAGGTGTAAAATGTACCTATGAGCTGATGGGAGATATGGACCCTCACTCCACTTCTAAGGAATCAACTGAGCAGGATCCTAAGGGAAAAGGTAAGTTGGACTCTCCTTTCAAAGTCAAGACAAAAGTTGTTCAAGAAATGAAAGTCCAAAAAGTTGAAAAGAAAAGAAAGAAAAAGGCTAAGAAGAGGACAAGGACTAGAGGTCTCTGCAGAAAGAAATGGAGAAACAAGGTCATGAGGTTGATGTTCCTGTGCCCAAAAGGAGAAGAGTCATAAAATTGTCAGAGAAGGAAAGCTCCAAGGTAGGAGAAGAAGAAGTTACTCCACCAGTGGTGAATGTTGAAAGCTCAGAGAAGGCAAAGGTGTATACAAGGAGGTCTAGGAATCATTCTCCCAAGGATAGTGTGCCTAAGGTGGATCTTCTTCCAGTGGTTTCTCATGAGGAGCAGCATGATGATGTGCCTTCTACTCATGAAGCTCAAAGAAAACTAGGTGAGTCAGAAAACATTGAACATCTAGATACTGAAGGAGAGGAATTCCATGAAGGTGATCTTTATAGTGCAGAAGCTGAAGTTGAAAAGATAATGCATTCTCCCTTGGTTGCATATGCAGAGTCACCTATTGGAACCAAAGAGGTTAAATCGCCTCCAGTAGAAGAAGAAACGGTGAAGGTTCCATCACCTGTACAAGAAGAAGAATATACTGAGGAAAAATAAAGCAAGATGGATGAAACTCCTGAGAAAGAAAATTTGAGTGAAGAGGCACCTAAGGAACAACAGGATGAAAAACAAAGTGAAGTGAATTTGGAATCCACATGTTCTGACTTTCAATCTAGGCCTCACTTCTATTGAGCAAGATATTGAAGATTATGAGGGTTCTATTGCGGTTATCTTGGGCAGATTGAGGAGGGAAATAAAGACCAAGCAAGAGTTAAAGAAGGAAAATAAGAATATTAGGAAATGCTTGGAAGATTTAAGGAAGCCCCTAAAATCTATTAACCCTTTAGTTTCCACTACAAATCCTTTACCTTAGGAAACCATCACCGAGCTTGAAAAGATGAAGGCCTCTAATCTTGCCACTGCAAATTGGCTACAGGGAGTACATACCAAAGGTAATGAAGCTATCAGAGATATTCTATCCATAGGGAAGGATGTTGTGAGGGCGGTCGACTGGTTGAAGGATGTGTTGGTTGAGGAAAAGGAAGATACAGATCTCCTATTGCAGAAAACCAGAACTATCATGGAGTACACCAGGGATAAGTTAGTAAGTGATAAAATTATCCCTTCCTCTGGAGCTGGTGAACCTTGGGAGTGGTTTGAAGCATTGCAAATTAGGAAGAAGGTGTTGAAGAAGATCTACAAACAGAGGAGGAAGATTGATGATACCCTAGTTGATGTTTACAATGGATCCATTTCCTTTTTTGAGATTATGACAAAAAGAAGAAAGATTGCCCCTAAATATTTGAGTTTGGAACAATTGAGGAGATGGTGGCATGATGTTTTTTCCCCAAGTAATGATGATTCCATTTTTTAGCATTAGCTAGATGATGCAACCACCTACATTGTTGTCATTGACAAATACCTAACTTATAAGGTGGATTGGGATAAGTCGGTGAGGCAGTCTAGGGAAGAAATTGCATCAATTGAAAGGTGACTTAGGGTTTTTTCTTTACCACCTGTGGCCAATTTGAATAGGGTGATTTTGAAAGTTCATTGAATGATGGATCGGAATAAAGACAAAGGGGAAGGCAGTTAATGACTGGCTACATCAAGATTTGTGCTTCCCTATTATTTTTCTATGCATTCGGCTGACGTGTATTGGGGGGGTTCTATATATTTGGCATTTTTCCTCATTTGTAACGGTTAATAAGTTTTAGACATAGTCACATAGAGAGATAGTTAGAAGAAAATTAAGTAGAGAAAGAGTTAGCAAGTAGTTGATCTCAAGAAAATATTGTAACAGAAAGATGGAATTGTTGCTACAATGGATAATTTGATGCAAGTAATGATATTGTGATTTGTTGCCATACTTGTGTTTCTTCTTATCTTGCATGGTTCTTGTTATTCTATCTTTAGAATTACTTTGAGGAGGTTAATATTTAGATTAGATTTTATTTAATAATGTTTATGGTTTGATATTTGAAGTGTTGCAACAATCCCTGGTCCATACTTTTCATAACCAATTGATTGTTAGTTGCTTTTCAAGGTTAGCCTGGACCTTTATATTCATTGTGCTTAAGTTCTATTGTGAGGGTTTATTCATTTCAATTGCAATAGGGTTGTTTGAGTGAATGTTCATGATTTAAAAATCTTAACACCTTAGAAGATTGCACTGTTTCTGTAAGATTGCAGATTTATCTAGGTTAAGTAGAAATCAGTTTTGAGGGATTGGTCCATTTTGAGTGTCGGTCATTTGCATTTTTAATCTTAGGTTTAATATTAAGTTTAGAAGTCTCTATAAACCCTTATCTCTTTTGCTATTTATTTTGAATCTGGGTTAGTCTTAGGATCAAATTATCATCATATTGTTAGATCTAATAAATTGAGATTCAATATTTTGCTTGTAGTAAGGTCCCATTGTGATTACCGGTATTTTCACATTTATCACTGAGTTTTTTATGCATTGACAAGACCTAACATTAGAGACCTTGGGGTTATCTCTCGAGGTTTGCTGATAGAGATTTACCTTTCAAGAGAGATAGGATATTATATTCTGTTTGAGTTGTTGCTATGCAGAAAACATCATCAACATAGCAGTGTTCTAAATCTTTGAAGTGTTTAGATCACCGAGACTTCACTTCTTTCTTGCCGATGAGAGTCATCAACAAGACATGTCGATCACTGTGAGTTTCCCATCTCTTTTTTCCTGGGCAAACCTCTTGCTGACAAGTTGGTTTCTATTGGACTTCAGGGAGAGATGTGAACTTTTAGAATGACTCATCCCGATAGTTTATGTCTCACCAACGGTTATTCACAAGTGTGTCATTGGGGAGACTCTTGGATGATAGGTTTAGGTTTGGTAACTCTTTCTGATGGATGTGGTCTCATCGACAGGCTGGTGCATTCAATATAACCTCTTGGTGATAGCGGTGGTCTCTGCGACTATTCTGTGTTTGGTATGATGTCTCGCTAATAGCGATGGTCTTGCTGATAGAGCTACATGAATTGAACATTGGTGTGAAGTCTTAGCGATAAGGTTTCTCTCACTGACAAGAAGGTGCTTTCAGTGAGAACTCTTTCTGATAGTACTTGTCTCATCGATAGATCTACACATGATGGTTTTTTGTTTGGCATGACCAATTGCCGATAGTGATGGTCTGGCCAATGGTTCTGCACTGGATATTGATATGATTTCTTAGCGATAGGCTGGGTCTGAGTGATAGTTTTGAACTCGATATGACTCTTGCTGATGGTGGAGACTCTAGATGATAACAACAGTCAGTAATTGTGGCATCGGGGAGACACAACCTATTGTCTCACTGATATGCGACACAGTTTGAATGCCTTGACTGAATGACTATCCTACGTGATTTTTTTCACCAATCAGAGAAGCAGAATGTAAACCGCTAGTAGTTGGACTATTACGACTGTTCTTATGAGGAAGATCAATAGACAATGAATGACATGGATATACTCTGTAATAGAAGATGATGATCAGTTTGGTGAAAAGTTTGATGTGGGATCAGTGTATATGAATTAAATTCAGAGTTCATTGTAACTAGGATGTTTTGTACAAGGTTGATCAGGAAGTTGTGCTACTGTAATTTGACATCAAAGAGTGAAGCCTGTACTCTATATGTAATTTTTTTACTATAATACAAAGGGGTTTTTCTTGGTGTGGTGGGTTTTTCTCCCATAAGGGTTTTCCAATGTAAATCTGGTGTTCAATTGTGTATGTTTATTTCTCTATTTCTATTAATCCTTTCAAGTGTATCTTAATTGAATTGTAATTGTAAAGTTTAAAGTCACCTCTGCATTCTTCCTTGAGGTTTTGACGTTAGAAGAGTTTGTTCTACACCTAAGCTTTCCTTACAAGTGGTATCAGAGCTTGGCCAGTTGTGTTATCCTAGTGGGTACATTAGGTTTTTTGTGTCAATTCTGTTCAGTGGGGGTCTTGTAGAAGTCTGGAAATTCGAATTATAGATTAAGATGGCAAGCACATCAGGAAAGATTGAAATTGAGAAATTCAATGGCAGTAATTTTGAGTTGTGGAAACTTAAAATGGTAGATCTATTGGTTGATCGTGATCTTTGGCTTGTTGTGTTTGGAACGAAGCCTACAGGCATGAAGCAAGAAGATTGGGACCTTGCAGATCAAAAATCAAAGGGGTTGATAAGGCTCAGTTTAGCAAACTCTGTTCTTCTGAATGTTCATGAAGAAAAGACTGCATCTTCTTTGTGGAAAATACTGGGAACTATTTATCAGGGAAAGTCATTGGTGAATAAATTGTTCTTGAGAAAGAAGTTGTACTCTTTGAAAATGTAGGAAGGAGCATCTATTGCTGATCACTTGAATGCTTTCAACATGCTAATTGCTCAGTTGGCATTTTTGGGTGTGAAGATTGATGAAGAAGATCGTTGTATGTTGTTGTTATGTTCTTTGCTAGATTCTTGGGATCACTTGGTGATGGTTATTGGGAGTACGACATCCACTTTTAAGATGAAATATGTTGTTGCTTCTTTGTTATTAGAAAAGATGAGAAGAAAATATTTTTAGATGTCGAAGGAGGCTCTTGTTGTTAGAGGGAGATCAAAAGAAAAAGGCAAGAAGAAGGACAAGAAGTCCAAATATAAATCAAATGGGAGATCAAAGTATCCTGGTAAGAAGTCCAAGGTGAAGTGATGGAATTGTGGGCAACCTAGTCATGTTCAAAAGAATTACAAAGAGGAGAAAAAGAAGAAGAAAAATTATTCTTCTGACAATGATTCTTCTCAGAGTGATGCAGACACTTTCATTGTAGCCTTGGCTACACAGGCATCAGATGATGTCTAGCTGATTGATTCTGGAGAATCTTTCCACATGACATCTCATAGAGACTAGTTCACTAAGTATGAATAATATGATGGTGGAAGGGTGTATTTGGCAAGCGATTCATCTTTGGAAATAGTTGGTCGTAGAAGAGTCAGAATTTAGTTCCCTGATGGTAGAGTAAAGGGAATCAATGATGTAATGAATATACTAGGTCTGGCTCAAAATCTACTTTTTTTAGTAAGTTGAACGATGTTGGAGTGGAGGTCATGTTCTCTGGAAATGGCTGCAAGATGACTAGAGGATCAATGATGCTAGTAAGGGGTGCTCGAATTGGTACCCTGTATAAGCTGGATGCACATGTTCAATGCAATAGTGTCTCTATAAAGTCACAGAAAGCTACTCATGGAGAAAAAGAGGAAAAAGTTCCTGATTGTGCAAACTCTATGGAAGTTAAACTTTCACCAGAAAAGACTATGCTCTGGCATCATAGGCTAGGCCACATTGGTGAAAAAGGTTTAAAAACCTTGAAGAACAAAAACCTGGTTGAAGGGCTTGATGATTGTAACCTCGAATTCAAGCTTTGTGAACATTGTATATATGGTAAACAATATTGTGTTTCATTCTACTCCAGTCCTCATAAATCTTCTGGTTTACTTGATTACATTCATTCTGATGTTTTTGGACCAGTAAATGTTCCTTCTTTGTCTAAATCAAGATATTATGCATCATTCATTGATGATTATTCAAGAAGGGAATTTGTTTATTTCTTAAAAATTAAATCAAAAGTGTTCAGTCATTTTAAGGAATTTAAAAACCTTGTGGAAAATAAGACTGGAAGAAAAATAAAATGTTTAAGGACTGACAATAGTGGTGAGTTTCGTTCTAATGAGTTTGAGAGGTATTGTAAAGATCATGGGATTAAAAGACATAAAACTACACCCTACACTCCATAGCAAAATGGAGTTGCTGAAAGGTTCAACAGGACAGTGATGGAAAGAGCACGAAGTATGCTAAGTAGTGATGGCTTGGAGGAGAAGTTCTAGGCTGAGGTAGTTGCAACAACATGTTACTTAATAAACCGTTCTCCTAATTCCTCTCTTGTTGAGAAAACACCTTTGGAAGCATGGTCTGGAAAGAATCCCCCTCTGAGACATCTTCATGTCTTTGGCTGTGAGGCATATGCATATGTGCCAAATGTAAAAAGATCTAAATTGGAAAACAAGGCTGTTAAATGTATTTTTATTGGTTATAGTGCTAGCATAAAAGGATACAAGCTTTGGAATTCTGATATAGAGAAGGTTCTATACAGCAGAAGTGTTATTTTTCATGAGTTGAAGTCTTCTACTTTGGATCTACAGTCAAAGACTAAATCAGAAAATAAAAAAGGATGTACTTGAAATTCCTCCAACACCAGATAAAGAGGAATTGAAAATTCAAAATGTACCTAAAACTGAGGAGATCTCAAGTAGTTCTGAGAGTTCTGAAGAAGAAGATCAACCTCAGCCTTAGCCTATGAGGAGGTCAACACGTGAAAGAAAGCAACCTGATAGGTATGGGTTTTCTTTGATAGATTCTACTTGTGGCTATGCTTTAATTTCTAGCACTGATGATCCTAGGACTGTGAAAGAGGCATGTAGAATGTCTAATTCAGACTCTTGGTTGGAAGCCATGAATGAAGAGATGGCATCATTAGAAAAGAATGATACTTGGAGTTTGGTGCCCTTGCCTGAAGGCAAAAAAGCTATTGGCTAAAAATGGGTATTAAAAAAGAAAATAGGTCTGGATGGTATTGTGGAAAAGTATAAGGCAAGGTTGGTTGCGAAGGGATATTCTCAGGTAGAGGGAATTGATTATGGAGAATTTTTTCTCCTGTAGCTAAGCTGATGTCTATCAGATTTCTTTTGTCACTTGCAACAGTGTATGACTTAGAGATTGAATAGATGGATGTGAAGACAACATTTCTTCATGGTGACCTTGAAGAAGAAATCTATATGTCCCATCCTAGGTACTTTGTGGAAAAAAGTAAAGAAAAACTGGTTTGCAAGTTGAAAAAATCTCTGTATGGATTAAAACAATCTCCTAGAATGTGGTACCAGAAGTTTGACACTTTTTTTTTGTCTTGAGGATTTGTAAGATTGAAATTTGATCATTGTGTATATTGCAAAGCTGAAAATGATCATGTTCTTATTATTTCTCTCTATGTTGATGATATGTTGTTCATAGGCAATAGTAAGTTAATGATTTCTGATCTAAAATCTTAATTGGCTGCAAAGTTCAATATGAAAGATCTTGGTGCAGCCAGGTATATTTTGGAAATGGAAATAACCAGGGACATGAAGAGTAGAAAACTTTGGCTCAATCAGAGTAAGTATATTAATACTATTCTGGAGAGATTTTGTATGAATGACTGCAAGCAGCTAGTTGTTCCAGTCTTGCAAGGAATGAAGCTATCTATTGAAGACTATCCAAAATCTCCTACTGAGATAGAGGACATGACCAAAGTACCTTATGCTAGTGTAGTTGGAAGTTTAATGTATGCAATGACCTGTACAAGGCCAGACATTACCCAAGCAGTGGGAGTTCTTAGTCGCTTTATGGAAAATCCTGGAAGGACACATTGGGATGCTGTGAAAAGGGTGTTTAGATATTTGAAGGGCACTTCAGAATATGCTTTGTGTTACCATGGAAATTTTTTTGAATCACAGAGGACTCTCAGCATTTGAGGCTATGTGGATTTTAATTGGGCAGGGGACATTGACAATAGAAGATCCACCAATGGATATATTTTCATGTTGAATGGTGGTGCAGTTAGTTGGATGAGTAAGTGGCAGGCTGTAGTCACTTTGTCCACTACAGAGGTAGAATACATGGTAGCAACACACAACTATAAAGAAGTAATCTGGTTAAAAAATTTGTGTTCTAACATTGGGTTTGATGTAGGGAAAATTACAATTTACTGTGACAGTCAGAGAGCTTTTTTTTTTGCAAAATATCCTACTTTCCATGCTAGGACGAAACATATTGATGTGTAGTATCATTTTGTATGAGATATGGTGGAGGATGGAAAGGTCTCTTTAGAAAAAGTGGATACTTTGGAAAATGTTGCAGATGCATTGACAAAACTAGTGAACACAGACAAGTTTAGGTGGTGTGCCAATTCGATGGGCCTTAGTGCCCATGAATTTCAGTAGTTTGTTGTGCTTTGGAGGTGTTAGTAAGATCTTCATCAATTGGGAGAATGTTGGAAAATGTGCCTCAATATTATTGGCATGTAAACTCCTGAAAGAGTAATGTCAGTGAGACCCTCTAGAAGTCTTACCGACTAGTAGCAGTGTTCTAAATCTTTGAAGTTTTCAGATCACCGATACTTTGCTTCTTTCTTGCTGACAGGAGTCATGGACAAGACATATTGATCGTTGTGAGTTTCGAATCTCTTTCCGCCTAGGCAGACTTCTTTCCAACAGGTTGGTTCCTATTGGACTTCGAGGAGACTCTTGGAGATGAGTGGTATCGGGGAGAGATGTGAACTTTTAGAATGACTCATCTCGACAATGTATGTTTCACCAACGGTTATTCAAAAGGATGTCATCGGGGAGACTCTTGGCTGACAAGTTTTTGTTTGGTAAGAACTCTTGCCAATGGATGTGGTCTCATCAATAGGCTAGTGCATTTGATATAACCTCTTGGTAATAGCGGTGGTCTCTCCGACTGTTCTATGCTCGGTATGATGTCTCACCGATAGCAATGGTCTTGCTGATAGAGCTACATGAGTTGAACATTGGTGTGAAGTCTTAGTGATAAGGTTTCTCTCACCAACAAGAAAGTGCTTTTAGTGAGAACTCTTTCCGATAGCACTTGTCTCGCCGATAGATCTACACAAGACAGTTTTGTATTTGGTATGACCTCTCACCAATAGCGATGGTCTAGCCAATGGTTCTGCAGTGGATATCGATATGATGTCTTAGTGATAGGGTGAGTCTAAGCAACAATTTTGAACTCGATATGACTCTTGCTAATGGTGGAGACTCTGGGCAATAACGACAGTCAGGAATTGTGGCATTGGGGAGACACGGCCTAGTGTCTCACTAACATGCAACACAATTTGAAGGCCTTGACTGAATGACTATCCTACATGGTTTGTTTTTGACCAATTAGAGAAGCAAAATGTAAACCGCTAGTAGTTGGACTGTTGCGACTATTCCTGTGAGGAAGATCAACACACCATGAATGACATGGATATACTCTGTAATCAAAGATCATGATCGGTTTGGTGAATAGTTTGATGTGTGATCAGTGTGTATGAATTAAATTTAGAGAGCATTGTAACTGGGATGTTTTGTACAAGGTTGATCAGGAAATTATGCTACTGTAATTTGACATCAGAGAGTGAAGCCTATACTCTGTATGTAATTTTTTTTTACTGTAATACAAAGGGGTTTTTCTTGGTGTGGTGGGTTTTTCTCCCGTAAGGGTTTTCCCATGTAAATCTGGTGTTCAATTTTGTATGTTTATTTCTCTGCTTCTATTAATACTTTCAAGTGTATCTTAATTGAACTGTAATTGTAAAATTTAAAGTCACCTCTGCATTCTTCCCTAAGGTTTTGATGTTAGGAGAGTTTTTTCCGCACCTAAGCTTTCCTTACAATCATCTTTTAGCCTATAAACCCATTTTTTTGGTAAAGCCTTTCACTAGTAGAATTTAGCAAATAAATGACTATGTGACTAACACTAGTAGTATTTGGAAAATAAATGACTAATTCGGTCATTTATAAGTGACTAATTTGGTCATCAGGTAAAATTACAACTAAATGACTAATATCAAACAAATAAAAATGACTAAATAAATGACTATTACTCCTCTATTCATTTTTCTTTTGAATTTGATCATAATCCATAGAGCTTAAGCCCCCCTCGTGGGACCCCTACCTAAGTGGGCCATTTGGCTGCCTAGATTGCTTGGTGCACAAAAAATACCTATCGCATGGAAGGCATTGCCTCTCGGTGTAGTTTTTTTTTTTTATTCAAGGGGTAAATGCTTTTGACCGGAGCTATGAACTGGAATACATCCATTCAACAATACCACCCCAATGGGGTTTGAACCTTGGTGGCTACAAGAACAACAATGCCACCATTAAACCATCACACCATGCCAATATCGGTACTCTCGGTGTAGTCTTAAGTCCACATATTTTATAAAAAAATTTAGCATTTCACTACTAAATGGTAATCATTCCTACATCCATGTGTCACTACTATATAAAGGGAGGATTTAAAACATTAATTTAAGAAAAATATTAATTTTGTCTTAAATATATTTATGTCAAAGGCATATCCTATTTGAAGAAGACAGAGCTAATTTTGTCGATCAATGGTTGGTATCAATCTACTAGGCATTAAATGAATCTCATTCGTTCATCATTTTTCACGATTTTTTTTAATTGTTTTCTACCATTTTTTCGTTGCTTTCCCCACCACTCCTCCAAACTCTTCCTCGCTAGTGTTGACCATTCACTTCTCTAATTTGGTGAGCTATAGCCTAAAAATAAGGTTTCAACGAGGGTTTTCGAGTATATTTATCAAAATAAAACTTTTTGTCATCGCCTCAAAAAATGCCTCCACTTCATAATGATTAGGGTTCACTTTTTAAAAAAAAAAAATTATTTATTCCTATCCATCACCGTGAATACTCTCTCCACCATAATTTGAAGGGAATGTTATAGTTATGGTCCTTTTAGATTGATTCCTCTTAAATGGAAAGAGACTATAATGAGTTGTCATTATTAATATTTATAGCATAAACCTGGCCTAACTCTGTGAATGAAAACAAGTATTTTGTCATATATATATATATGGATTAAAGTTTAATTGGTAAAAGTGAGTTATATAATTTGATTATACTATTTATTGAGTTTTAAATTTTCCATGGGTATAATGAACAAGTGGTAAGGTTTGGTTCATTTTTTAGATAATGATTTTTGCAAAATATATTTTTTTTAATATTTTAACTTTTGCAAAATAAAAATAATTATTTTTTAAGAATTTAACTTATATTTAATATATAATCAATTTTTTGAACTAAAGAAATTTTTTATTTATGCTATTTTAAATATATTAAATATAAGTCAAATATATTAATTATACTTAATATTATATATTATATTTTAAATAAAACTATTAATTACATAAAATGATTAAAAATTATAATTAATAATTATTATAATTTTATATAGTACAAAAATAGATCAACACTTATCTTAATTAACTTCCACACTTCTTCTGCCTACCCATTGCACACTAAGGTACAATTACTAATTTATGTTTACATTATATTTCTTAATTTTTTAATTATCCTAAATTAAGACAATAAAAAAATACTTTTTCTAAAATAAATTTTTTATTTCCCTCTCCTTATTCATTTTCCCTCCCTCTTTTTTCCCTCGCTGAAGAAAAAAAAAAGAGCGGCACAAGGAGTTACAGTTGAATAGGTGCTGGCAAACCTGCTCATGGCCAAAGGCCTTGGTCTCTCCTCTCTCTCCAATGTCAAACTCCTCAAGACAATCAGCCGCAAGCAAGTTAAAGTAGCTTATGTTTGTGTGTATTCCCTATTTGCCTATTTCCATTGCTTTTCAAATGGCCTTCTTGAGAATGAAATGGAAATGGTTGGTTACAATAGTAGGAGAGTAAGGAAACACCATAAGGGTGAAGGTAATTTCTATTTTTATGCTTCATGCACTATTTTAATTTAAACCCTATCATTATTATTTAATGGCTGCTAACCCTTTATTGCTTTCACCAGTGGCATTCAGTTATTTCTTCTAACCAAGAAGGGCCGAACTTTCAACCAATCAGTTCTACCAGTTTCAAGTTGCATCAACATGAGATGCCTATTGCAATGCAAATCCTTTCATATTAAGGAAATGGCTATTAATCGTCCATTCCTTTTACCACTGGTGTTGGAGAAATTTTGCAGTTGAAGTAAATGTCACTTTCCAAGGTATTTTTTTGTAGGCCCACTATTGTAATTTTATTTTTGAAGTAAAATGTATATCATAGAGACATTAAATTATTTTGTCTTACCATCATTTTTTTTTTCAATTTTGTTAATTTTTCTCCTTAAAATGAAAACTAAATTTGTGTATAATCTTTATTTTATTTTATTTTATTTTATAAATTTTAAGAGAACCCATCATAGAAAGGGCCACAATTGCAGCATTTTTTGGTGTTGATAATGCTATGGTGAGACTGTAAAGGGCAGAAACTCTAATAAAGCATGACTGGCACAACATGTATAAATTACAGGTAAGGATTTTTTGTGGATCCTTGCTTAGGCTATGAAGCTTGTCAGTGTTTAAACAAATTCATCTACTATTCCACTCATCATTCATGTTGTGCTTGTATCATTATATATATTCTCAATACATCTCATCGCTGAAATGAGGATTGCATTCTATGTATGCATTTGACTTCAGAATAAGTTAAAGCACATCAATGCCTGAGTAAATAATTTTCTTGTAGCTAGCGAGCATTCTAAAATTTAGTTAATTTAAAGTATAATACCCTTGTAAATTTAGGCATCCCAGCCTTCCCCTTGGTTATTTCCTTGCTGCTTCAGCAGTCATTAATTCCACTATCCTTAAAGTATGCAACTTCTTATTCTTTTAGATTATGCAGTGAGGGTTGGTGATAGTTCGTCAACCCTTAGAACTCGTAGGGTTACTACTTTTTATGTGATGCTTTTCTAGTTGGGATACTGTTGGATTTACAATACTATAACTTGTATTCCTGTAACCTGTATGCCTATAGTTTAATTGATAAGGAGGAATTTTCCATAGTAATATCACTATCAGGATTCAACTGTTTTCAACTGTGTAGTTTTACAAGTCAAACTCATTGACCCATGTTTCACGAGTAGTGGTTCACAAGAACCCAACTCTCATAATGAATGTTCCACTCAGCACCCATTTCAATTAGAGGATGTTGAATTATTGCAAATTGATGTAATGTAGGGATGCTAGCTCTCTTTATCTGTGGGAAGATGATCTCTCATATGTAGCACCCCTATTTTTTTGAAGTAACAGACATGCGGTTTCAGAAAAGAATATAAGAATATCAAAAAGTATATTGGTACCAAATTCGACCACTTAGTCCTAACCAGCCATGTGAGAGGATGTATCCATTTGTAAAACTAAGCTATTTTTCACTTATGAATACAATCTTTTAAAAAATTAGTCTTTTGTGTCACGCCAATCCCTTGCCTTGTAACATTTGGTCTTTGAAGTACAAGAGCTAGTATAATGGCACAAAACTATGTAGAAACATGTACAGTACAATGTATAAGGTTTGTAACTAGAAGAATGTATTAAGTTTAACATATGAAGATGATCCGATATCTACTATTCACTCTATATGAAAATAGCTCTGAAAACTATTGCATTTATAGCTTCAGCAGTAGCTGCAATACATTCAATACTAAATAATTTTGTCAGGAAAATTGTCACAAAAATAACCTTAAGGGCAAGGAAAACAAAATAAACAAAAAATTTAAACCACCAAATGATCATTTCATAGTTCAAAATATCTCCATGTGAAGAAACAAAAAAGGGTCTAACACTTTGTATTACAATAATTTTATATATGAAAACATCCACAGAAAAAACCACATAACCAATGCCTTCATTTACCAGATAACAACAGACTTGTTTTAGAATGAAATAAAACACAACAAAAACTAAAAGTGATATGGCCGTGTACATATTTCTAAAAAAAATTCATTTAAATCATGGCAAGTGAGTTACCTCATGATTTTTCACAAGTTGTGTTGTGCTATCAATGATGTCGATGAGAAAAATGGTTACAATTTGTAGGAAAAAATATTACAAAACACTACCAAAGCAGAATTTAAGAAAAAATGAGATGAACCAAAATGAGTCTCCATACAGCTGCCGCTTCAGTCTATTCATAATAAATGAAAATTAGGTCTAAAAATATTGGGCTTTAGAGCTACTAAATTCTTGAGCTTGGGACAAGATTTTTGTAGCCTTTTAAATAAAAATATTGGTTGTGAGTTGAAATTGTTTTCAGATGTGAGGCAAGGAATGTTTCAACTGTGTGGAAGTTGTTTTGTGTGGTGTGAGACAACTTTCCAGGTTAAAGGTGCTAATAAATGTAGCCTTATTGGCTAATCAAAACATTCCCTCAAAATGGTGTATGGTGCAGATTCATTTCAAAGAGCTTAAGTGCATGTACATTGTCCTGTACAATATGTTTGATAGGAAATCTATATATATATATATATATGTGTGTGTGTGTGTATGTGTGTATGTATGTATGTATGTATGTATGTGTATACCTCATTGCTTCATTAGTCGCAATTGAATTTTAATTCCACTATCCTTAAAGTATGTAACTTCTTATTCTTTTAGATTATGCAGTGAGGGTTGGTGATAGTTCCACAACCCTTACAACTTGTAGAGTTACTACTTTTTATGCAATGCTTTTCCAGTTGGGTTACCGTTGGATTTACAATACTGTAATTTGTATTATTACAACATGTATGCCTATAGTTTGATTGATAAGGAGGCATTTTCCATAGTGATATTGCTATCAGGATTCAACCGTATTCAACCATGCAGTTTTTCAAGTCAAACGCATTGACCCATGTTTCATGAGTAGTGGTTCACAAGAACCAAACTCTCATAATGAATGGTCCACTTAGCACCCATTGCAATTAGAGGATGTTGAATTATTGCAAATTGATGTAATGTAGGGATGCTATCTCTTTTTTCTATGGGAAGATGAACTCTCATATGTAGCTCCCCTGGTTTTTTGAAGTAACAGACATGTCGTTTTAGAAAAGAATATAATAATATCAAAAGGAATATTGGTATCAAATTGGACCACTCAGTACTAACCAACCATGTGAGAGGATGTATCCATTTGGAAAACCAATTTGTTTGTCACTTATGAATACAATCTTTTAAAACTTTAGTCATTTGTGTCACGCCAATCCTTTGCCTTGTAACATTCTGTCTTTGAAGTACAAGAGCTAGTATAATTTACCTAGATTTGGACTTACCTTTTGATTTATATTTCTTCTTATCTCTAGATTTTTCTTACCCCTCTTTTTCTTTGGATTGACCTTTTGCAAAGAGAGCACCTTTAGAGAAATCCTCCATGGTTTCTTCTTAATTCTTTATTTAGTAGGGATGCAACAACTTCATCAAGTGTTTAACTTAGAAGATGTACTACTAAAATTTGTCCTAAGAAGATTGTCCCATGAATTGGGTAATGAAGAAAACAAACTTACACATTTATCCTTTGCATCCACTAACATCAATAAGCATATTTTTTTGAAAATAATCAAATGTGAAGACCCAAACTAAAAAAAGCACATAGATATACATCAAACTAATACAACTTACTAAACATGCCCACATGTTGAACTAGACAATACCACTATAACCAATGTCAATTTGAATGCAAGTCTACTGCTTAATGGTTTCTATTGTCAAGAAGCCTGATCATTGTGCCTGGAGTGTTTTGTCTCCAAACTATAGCTGCTGAAACACGATGTCCACCCCAAGAAAATAAATGATTATTGTTTTCAAATTTCTGAAGTGTATCCCTTCTTCTCTGCTCAATGCATTATATAATGCAATCTATCCTATCCAAATACACCTCAATCAAAGGCATGACATTCCTCAAATGTTGGCAGTAATTGGGCAAGTTAACCGACATATCTAGCTCCTCAAATTGGGTAATTAAATGAAAAATCAATTCCTCAAATTAATGTAGTTCCAAACAGTTAACTGGTCACATGTCCACCTTAATTCTAGTCCACCAAGTCCCAACTAATTGACCACATTCCCTCTTTATTCCAGTCCTAATTAATAGTTAACTATAATTCCAACTCTACTACTAATACTCCTATGTTGATAGATCAATCACTAAAAAATTGTTGTCAAAACATCCACTTCCTACCTAAATTTTGACAGAACCCTCTAGAACACTCACATGGTTCACTGGATTAAAAGGGGACATTACAAATCTGCCCTTTCCAGAATTACTTACCCTCAAGTTGAGTTACTAGGTTGTGGGTATAGATCCTATGACTGGAGTGGCTTGGGTTCACTTAGGCTCCCACCTAAGCACCTTGGGAAAGCACTCTTTGGCGAACCCAAGGGCCACTCAAACAAAAAATAAAAATAAAATTACTTTTTCCTTGAACTTTTTTATAAACAAAAATGTGCCAAATACCTAATTTTGCCATTAAGCGATAAAATTGTGAAAATGGCATGTGTCATGAAGTTTTGTGTGGTTTCAAAGGGTACCCCTTGACCTTGTTGGTGGTGTTGTCCCCCCCCAAGAGGGGCATTGCCCCTTGACCTTACTTGGGTCTCCACTCTGAGCCCCCACTAATTTTTGGGATCTCATGTCACATAAGAAACTTGATTACAATGAGGGGGTTTGGGAGTGGAGACCAAAATTTCAACTTAGGAAATTGTCTTTATGACTATCATAATATCCTTGATCAATGATGAAGTATCATACTTAGTCATCTTGGACTTGACAGAAAGGAACTCTATGCTAATTTCCACAAATTATACCATTTACCATACCAATCAAATGTTGCAAGCTCAGTCCAATTGCTAGTGACAGTTGAGGCTCAAAATATTCTACTCCTTTGTCAACTATGATAAGAGGCAAGGATAGTATATTTATAATATCATGATAGATGGCTGCACCCTTGATGCATGAGACATTGAACCCCAGGAAGTCCTTTGCAAACTGCTTAGGCAAATATTGCACAATATACTCTTTTGTTGCCTGCTACTATTCTGATTCATTAGATGCATGCTCAAAACTCACATGGTAATGGGTCCATCTTTTCAAGGATTGAAATCTTGATACATGTTTGATGTTTCTTGGACACTTCTAGAAACCACTAGAATATCTCTTTCAAATATTGAAACATTGCATTCAACATGCAATGCTAATTTCTGATTGTGATCATTGAAAAAACCCTTTCTTGGTACAAGAATTCATTGCCACTACCATCAAAAGTAGGAGCATTCAAATTGTTTACCTTCTGCTTCAATTCCTTTTTGTTGTCTTTTTGGGTACTATTGTGGCATTTCTAGTTTTGAAGCTTTGTACTCAGTATCTCCAAATAATTAACAAAAGATATTGTAGCTTTGAAATCTTGTGCTTCACTTTGATACTCCTTAAGGATTATGTGTACTCCTTTTCAATGGTTGTCATAGGTTTAGTTTCTTCATCTTTTTGCAAGAACATGGGTTTGGTAGGTTTTGGAATGAGACTAACTATTGGTTAGTTATATGTAGTTGAGCTTCCCTCTTTCTGTGATGTTCTAGCTAGATTTGAATTTTTCGTGCTTCTCTGAAGTTGCAACACTTGAATATAATAGAGTGTGGAGGTTTAAATAAGTTCCCTGATTCCATTGGCAAGCTGTCACAACTGCAGCACTTGAGCATAGAATGGTGTAAAAGTTTAAATAACCTCCTTGACTCTATTGGAAACCTGTCGCAGCTGCAACACTTGATCATAGAAGATTGTAGAGGTTTAAATAACCTTCCTTATTCCATTGGCAACCTATCACATCTACAGTACTTGAAAATAGTAAGTTGTAGAGGTTTAAATAACCTCCCCGATTCCATTTTCAACCTATCAAAAATCTAGCACTTGAACATAATAGGAAGTTTCAAAGGTTTAAATAACCTCCTCGATTATATTGACAATCTATTGCAGCTGCAACATTCGAAACTAAAATATTGTCATGGTTTAAATAACCTCCTTGATTCCATTGGCAACCTATCACAACTGCAACCTTGAACATAGAAGGGTGTGAACGTTTAAATAACCTTCCTGATTCCATTGGCAACCTGTCACAACTGTAGCACTTAAACATGGTAGGGTTTATAGATTTAAATAACCTCCCTCATTCCATTGGCAACTTGTCATAGCTGTAGCACTTGAACATAGAAATGTGTAAAATTTTAAATAACCCCCCTGATTCTATTAGAAACCTATCACAACTACAACACTTGAACATAAAAGACTGTAGAGGTTTAAATAACCTACCTGATTCCATTGACAACATGTCACATCTACAACACTTGAAAATAGAAAGTTGCAGAGGTTTAAATAACCACCCCAATTTCATTGTCAACCTCTCACAACTGCAACACTTCAATATAATAGGAAGTTACAGAGGTTTAAATAACCTTCGCCCTGCCTGTGCCAAAATGGGAGCTTTGGAACAGGGTATGAACATTCATTAAAGCATAATGGAAGAGAATTTTTTTCATATATAATAGTTGGAAATTCTCTAGTAGACATGTATGCAAAATGTGCAAGCATAGAAAATGAATTTAAAATCTTTGACAAAATGCCTCAAAGAGAGGTTATCTCATGGAATGTAATGATTGCAGGACAACCACACAATGGATTTTAGTTTTATAAAAAAAATTAGAAACTTTCAAGCAAATGTGATTGGCAGGTGTATAGATACAGAGTTGTTCTTCTATACCTTTTAGACGCATTATGGATTCTATACCTATGATATTTTGTGAACAAGATGAGCCTTTGGCTTTAATTGTGATATTATGAATATGGTTGGATTGTAAAGAAATTGGGAAATGCAGTTAACTTTTTTCATAACCTTACTACAACTACTGCTTTGGGTATATTTAGAAAATTTATTTTGGGTTTAGGAAAATGACAGATACTACAATGGTCTATGTTCGATGAATCATGAATATGATGCAGTAGAGTTCCTTGAAATTTTAACTGTGAACTAATATTTATCTTGGAGATATGTCATTTTATACTTGTTTAGTCTGGTATTTAGGGATGATTATATGATATTTACATGGAAAAAGCTTTCAAACATATTTTTGAAAGAATAGTGACATATTTAGGTAGATATATTTGAGTGTGAAGTTTGGCACTTAAATTATTTGCTTTGGTTTTTAAGGCTACGTGGGTAGTAGGCCAGTATGCAAGTATCACTTTTGCAGACCAGAGAAATTTCAGTGCAGCCTTACATAGTGTTGTAGCAGGATTGTGAGATCCCGAGTTGCCGGTGCATGTAGATTCTGCCTTTTCTTTGAGATCTTTTGTGGAGGCTTGCAAAGGTATATTTTGGGATCATTTCATGATACTCTTCTTTCTCAATCAATAAAAAAAGATCATATTGGTCATCAATTGTACTATAAATTTTGTAAATATTATGAAATGCATATGTTTGATCTAAAGTTGTCAACCTATTTTTACAGATTTGAATGAAATTTGACCAATCCTACTGCAACTGCTTGATGGTGAGTAGTAGTTTAGACTATTTCTTGATCTAAAGTTGTCAAAGAGTTCTCTCTTTTTTGTTCAACTTATCTTAGTAGTTAATGTGAAAAACATTGGTGTGAATAAATTCTCACCTTGTAAGCAAAAGCTATTTTTAGAGAGAAAAGCCAGAGTTTAGGATTAGCTAAAGGGAATAGTTGTTAGAACAAGGAAAGATTAAATGAAAATCCCTTTAGGAGTAGGCAAGATTACTAATGCATAAAGGGCATTTAAATATTCTCTTCAAAGAGTTTGAGAGAAAGGAGATAGATAAAAGGGATTAAAATGTTGAGCTATGTTACCTGCAAAAAATATTTATGATCACACTGAAAGAAGGGAAGATTTAGATGACAACAATGAAGAGGAATGCAGCCTATTTTTTAAATTGATCCAAGATGTTGCAACTATAATAGAGATGAAGATTTTGGGGGGTGGGGGGGCATATTTGAAATTATATTAGTCTTAGAGAACACAACAGAGGAGCAGTTGGAGCGATGTCTTGAAATTTCCATAATTCACGCAAAGAGAGGATCATCTCTTTTTTAGAGAAGAAATGAGAATGATTAAGATGAGGAGCAGTGGCATATACATTTGTTGTGCAACAAAGGAGGACAGTGCAAAGAAAGAGTTTTCTTGTGAACAACCAGAGCTTTATGGGCATCATGTAGAGCTAGAAAACAAAGACCTCTTCATAAAAGAAGACAAAGCTAAAGAAGATGATGGCAGCAACAGTGGAGTAGTAAAATTTTTCCTTTTAAAAAACAAAACAACTAATGAGAAAATCCAAAATGAGTTTCAATGGGGGAGGACAAGTAGAGGTGGGTCTAAACCCACAAGAAACTGAGAAAATAGGAATAACAATTTGGTAGTGGAGGATCTCCTATGGTCCAACATGTGGTTGGAAGGAAAGGAAGAAAAAAATGAAAATTTGCAGAAGTATGTAACTTGGTGGAAGGGCAGGTAGTGGCAGTCGGGTTCTTGAGTTCTTTGAACTAGAAGGTTCAAAATTTTGAAAAGATGGGAAAGATGATGTAACTAACCATTTAATGAATTATGTGCCACTTACTGTCAATTTTGGGCATTTAGGTTTGTATTTTTAGAGAATATTTGTAGTATTTGAAATTTATTGAATTTGTAACTGTTATTGAATTCAAGTTTCTGAATAGAAGGTTTTTTTGCTGCTGCTATCTCTTCTGTATATTGCATTTCTTTCTTTGTCCATTGTGAGTAAACAAATTATAAGGCAGAGAATACTTCAATTATTTGCATTAGTTGCTATGTTGTTCTTTTTGTTGTTATGTTTAGATCCATTATCAGTGAGAGAAAAGTACTGAATGAGTAGCAATAGAGGTGGTCTGCATTACACAACTCCTTTAGACCTAAAATATAATTTTGTGGTGAATTTATGTTTTTAAATTTTTCTTATGCAGTCAAAACAACTTTAATAAGAATTCAAATTAATGACAAGTTTTAAACGTTTTCTATCAGTAACTTCATTAGACCTTTTAATCTTTCCAAGGAGAAAGTTGCTCCTGATTTTTCTCTATAACAAGATATAAGTTACCCTCACCTCTAAATACAAAAATTAAAACATCATCTATCCCAAGATTTAAAAGAAAAAGAAAATTTTAGTAAAAAAGAATAGTGGGAAAGGGCACATGGATTGTAGGGAATGGAATACCTAGATTGTAATCCCCAAATATAATCTCTACAAGGGCCTGGCCTCCAGCTTGACCAGGGTAATCTGCCCAACTAGAGTCATATACTACAAAAGATACATCCACTGGACCACCACAAAGGATGACAAGCACCACAAGTCTTTTAGCAACACGTGAAACTTCAGAAACCATCTTGTGTTTTTCACTTGGTAGATTTGAATTAACTCGATCTTGTTCTTCTCTTCCTTGGGTTAGGTCTAATCCAACAACAAAAACTACTTCATCTGCTTCATTTGCAATTTCTATGGCTTGAATGAACATAGTATCAAATAAGAAAGCCACATTCTCACATCTTGTTGCATACAATGTGTTCTTGACATATTTTTGCAGGCCTTGAAGCGGTTTTATGGTACTACAACAGATCCCTAGATATTCATAAGCAGGGAAGAATTTTGATGAAGTATGATGGCTTGCTTTATCTTTATATAAACTTAATTTCCAAGAATCACAAAAAGATGTAAATTAGCTCTAAAAAATTTAGAAACCAAATTATCCTGAGGAAAGCATTACTTCATGAAGCATTTGTAGGGTATACCAACACTTCACTAGAACTAGTAGTTGAACAAATGCCACAAAGAAACCTTGAATCTGGTAAACCAAATGAGAACTATTTGGCACACCAGATTCAACTACTTTATTGTCCTTCAAGTCTTGGTCGTTGTTCAACTGGTTGTGGAGTGCCTCTACTTATCAGATTAATAAACACTTCTAAAAAATGAAAGTAGAATCCAACCATGGTAATTCCCAAGGAGAATAGTTGCATTGTTGGCATTGGGCCTGATGACAGCTAGGGACTTGGTTTGTGTTTTTTATGGAGGCAATTTTTTCCTACTATTCTTGAGAAGCACAATTCCCTATCTTGCAGCTTCCAATGCAATTTCTTGATGTTCAGCTGAACACACTTCATCTGTCTTTAGTGTGCAATATAGTTGTTGGCTAAGATCACCAGAGAAAAACCCCATACACATCCGTACAGAGAAAAAATTGTAAAGAGTTATGTTGACATCTAATTCATTCAACTTTTCTTTCTGGATTGTTGATATTGTGTATCTTTGCAAATAATCTCCACAGTTTACATCCATTCTTGACAAATAACAATGTAGATACTGTTATCAAATCAGAAAACACAATCTAATCTTAGCTGATATTTAAAATCCTTTTCTACCTTCTCTCTGATATTAGGGTACTACTGCACGCTTGGAACCTCAAAATGTTCCACCAATAGCTTCTCTTAAAATTTCAGCAGATGACAAACAAAAATCATAGTTACACTAGTTGAAAACACCACATCATACAAACGTTTATCTATGTTATAGATAAAAACACACCTAGTATTATCAAAGATGGATGGACTGAATTATAATAAACTCTATTACCATTGATATTTACAAAATAATAGTATTGGGTGTTCCATCCCTTAAATGTATTCCTCTTACCCTTCATTTTAGCTCCTAGAGTTACAGCCCTTGCTCTTATAATAGAACTTGCTCTAGAAAAGCTAAGAATAAAGAACAACTTTAAAGTTGTCTAACCTCAGAAGCTCAAATGCATAGTTCTTTATCTTTTGTCCATAGTTAAATTCTGATTAGATCATATTGACATAAATATTTGTTACTCTTCATACAAAATCTGAGTCTTATCATAAAGGTGCCAATTCTATGTTACAAATAGACTAAGATTAGGCAAGTTGATTCTGCATCACCATATGACCAATGTATATTCCTAAATCTCCTCAAACATCGGTACATCGTTGTGGGTGAAAACACTACTGATAAAAGTGCATTATAATTAGTAGAAGTTAGAATATACATCTTTAAAGAGTATATGACTTTGAATAATTGTGCTTCCCTGCTTTTAGAACTAGTGCAGGAGCACCTTGGCTTAACTCCAGTTTGTTGTGAACAATTTTGGCTTGTACCTCACCTTAGCCAAGTCAGGGTGTTAGTAGTTTGATTTGGACCTTAGAAGGTATTGTTTGGGTGTGATGAGTTAGTCACTAGGAAAAAATTCATCTTAGTTTAAACATGTTAAATGTTACTTTATTTAGCATTGGACAACATAGGATTAGAATGAAAGCATTAAGTGTGTGCTAAACACATCCTCATTGTTATAAGATGCTAATGGATAGTTAGGGAGGTTGTTGATTTGGAATCAAGGAGTTGGAGATCCTAAAATGAAGGATGATGGCAAAGTTGCAAGAATATTGCAAAGTGCATGACAACATTGTGAGGTTGCATGCAACTTAGTAGTTGTCTTGGATTCCCTAAAACTCAAGAGCATGGGATTGATTAACTCCCCTTGAATGATGGAAAAGGCATCTATCTAGGTGTGTGGCTCGGGGAGAGCAATCAGTTTTGATTGTAATCAAAGTTTTTGGTGTGGAAGGATAGTGAACTTGCCATATTTTTTGTGTTACCCGTGTGTTTTCAAACACAGAGTTATTAAGGTGTTATACACACTGTTTTATCATTGTATTTGTGCTCTTGGAATAGTTTGGAATCACTTTCTTCGTGTGTTTAGATTACTTAGTATAGATTTGTTGTTTTGAATTTATAGATTAGAGTTTAGAAGGGTTTTAATAGTAGTTTTGAACAGTCAGATTTCTCATGGCTCCCCCATAAGATCTAATCACGGGAACTCCCTAAAATTAGGTTGAAATGGTAGGGGAGCTAGTTGCTTGTATATATTTAACTGTAGGTAGTTTAGGGAATGAAGCAAGTGTTTGTAATCCCAAACCCTAGGCGAGTTTAGCTACCTGGTTAGGAGTTTGGTAGAGAAAATAGGAAGAACTTAGCCAAGGGAATAGACCATAGTAAAGAATTCATATAGCTTCAGATAGGTTTGGACAAGACCTTTACTTGAAAAAAGGTTTTAAGCTTCAATCACTCTTTTGGAAGGAGATTTGAATCAAAGAATAGAGAAACCCTAAGAATTAGGTCAATTAGGCCTACTTCTCCTTGATGATAGGAATGCACTGTACGGAAGAGGCAGAGGACAGAAACCCAGTGAAAGATTTAAAGCTCTGAAAAGGGTATCAGAAAGTGTAATTTATTTGCTAGGTCATTTGGATAATTTGGGCAGGAAAAGCCAAAAATTGACTGGTAAGGGCTAGTAGAGATTAGGCCTGTCCAAGGAAAATTCATGAAAACGGGTAGATTGAGGACAGTAGAACCTCCAAGATCTATTCCATTGATGGTGAAATGCATGGAAACAAAGCTTCTAACTCCCCTGCAAAGAGTTCAAGTCAAATGGAGAAGTTGGCACTTAGATCCTTCTAAGTCCAAGGAAGAGTAATCAGTTGCAAGAAGGTGTTGATCTTCGAAAGGTAAAGCACAAGGTAGAAAACTCTTTGAGAAGAGTTGGAGCAAGACTTAGTAAATGATCTAAGTCTGATCAGATCCCTGAAGGTGTCAGGTTCTTGGTGGAAGGCAGAGAGAAGTTTTCCAGGTTATAGTGCAAGCAACCTTTGGTCATATCATACACCATATTGGTATCAGAGCTTTAGTTGATTCAAGGCTTGTGATTGATGTTGCAGCCCACTTAGTCAGTAGGAGAGAACACACCAGAGGAAGGAACCATGGTGACTAATGCTGAGTTGGCTAAAAAGGTAGAAGAGCAAGAGGAAGATATATGATTGCTAAGAGAAAGGTTATCTCAAGTGGAGAAGCTCTTGGATGAAGTCCATGAGACAACAGATAATGTGAAGGACAAGATAAAGCAGAAGGAAGAGCAGGAAGCTAAGGAAAAAGAAGAGGATTTGGAGGAGGAAGCTCCAAAGCCTGGCCCTGTTCTTGCTGAAGAACCCTTCCTAAAAGCATTGCAAGCCTTAAATGGTAAAGCATTGGAGGTTGTGCCACTTTTCAGTGGAAAAATGGACCCTGATTCAGTTGTAGACTGGATTGAGAGAATTGAAAATCACTTTGAATGTGATGGAATAATAGAGACCCAAAAGGTAAAGGTGGCCAAATCAAGGTTGAGAGGAGCAACTCTCACATGGTGGAAGTTTGTACAATCTAAAAGAGAGAAAGAAGGCAAAGGTCCCATAGTTTCATGGAGAGGAATGGTAACTAAGATAAGGCAGACCTATCTCCCTGATGATTATGAAGTTCAGTTGCATAGGAGAAGACACAATCTGAGGCAAAAAGATATGGATGTTCAAACATACACAAAGGAGTTTCAAAAATTGTGCCTTAGATCAAAGGTGGTTGAGGATGAGAGCATCAAGCTAGCAAGGTACTTGAATGGGCTCAAGTGGTCTATCCAAGACGATATGAGCTTAGTAAACTTCAAAACAGTCCACCAATGCTATCAAATGGCTTTGAAGATAGAGGAGAAAGGAAAAAAGAAGCAAGAACAAAACCCCAAAAGCAGAGGTAAAGGGAAAGACAACAGAGGACAAAGAGGTGGCTATGGTGGAAGAAGTTCAGAACCAAGAGTCCAAGGAGAAGTTAAATACTCTGAGTAGCAAGAAGGAAGCTCCAATAGAGGTGGTAGAGGAAGAGGTTTCAGCTCCAGAGGAAGAAGTGGTGGACAAGGAAGAGGCAGCTACTTCACCAACATGAAATGTTATCACTGCAACCAACTGGGACACCCGGCCTATAGATGTCTAGAGAAAGGTAGCACTTCTCATGGAGGAGATAAGAGGACTAATCTGATTCAAGATGAGACTACTGCAGTAGATAAGCATCCTGAAGTTCCATTGAATTCAGAGGAAGGTGAGAATCTCATGATGAGGAGGACTTTGATCAAAGAACCAGTTAAAGAAGAACCAAGCCAAAGGAGGTCTTTATTTAGGATAAAGTGCAAGATGATGGGGAAAGTGTGTAAGGTCATCATTGACTCAAGTTCTACTGACAATATTGTGTCAGAGGAGGCAGTCAGCAAGTTGAATTTGACAAGGATACCCCATAACAATCCTTACAAGGTCACATGGCTCAATAAGGGTCAGCATGTCTTGGTGAATGAACAAGCATGGGTGGAGTTCTTAATTGGTAAGTACAAGGACAAAGTTTTGTGTGATGTGTTACCTATGGATGCATGCCACTTGCTCCTAGGTAGACCATGGCAATTTGACCGCCAAGCTCTGCATGATGGAGCTAAGAACTCCTATACCTTCAAGAAAGATAAGGTGACCTAAAAAATTATGTCTTTGCTAGAAGATACAGAGGTGCAGACAGCAGGTTCTAAACTGCTCTTGGCTGGTGAAAAAAAGTTCTTGAAAGACTTGGAAGAAGGAGAAGGAGTTGTCTATGTAGTGATGATCAAGCCAAGAGAGGTAAACAAAGAGAAAGCAGCTAGAAAGCAAGAGTTACCCAAGGAGATACAAGAATTTTTGCAGACCTATGAAGGTATTGTAAGTAGTGGTCAACCAGCAGCATTACCTCCTAAAAGAGCCATAAGTCATAGGATAGATTTGATACCAGGAGCTACCCTTCCAAACAAAGGAGCTTACAAGATGACACCTCAACAAAATGAGGAAATAGCTAGGTAGATTCAAGAATTTCTCAACCAAGGTCTCATTAGGAAAAGCATTAGTCCATGTACAGTACCCACTGTCTTAGCACCTAAAAAGGGAGGAGAATGGAGGCTTTGTACTGATTCTAGGGCAATAAACAAGATAACCATCAGGTATAGGTTTCCCATCCCTAGGATTGAAGATTTCATGGATTTTCTAGGTGAAGCTAGGTACTATACCAAGATAGATTTAAAGAGTGGTTATCACCAAATTAGGATACATGAGGGATATGAGTGGAAAACAGCCTTCAAAACCAATGAGGGTCTTTATGAGTGGCTAGTTATGCCATTTGGCTTGTCTAATGCCCCCTCCACATTCATGAGACTCATGAATGAAATCCTCAAGGACTATATTGGAAATTTTATAGTAGTGTATCTTGATGATATACTAATCTATACCAGAACAAGAAAAGAGCACCTCCAACATATAGAGCTGATTTTCAAGAAGCTGCAGGAGGAGAAGCTAATGATCAATCTAGAAAAGTGTGAGTTCATCAAAACAGAGCTGGTGTACCTTGGATTTTTTCTATCACATGGCAACTTGAAGATGGACAGCAGGAAAGTGGAAGCCATCCTCAATTGGCCTACTCCAAAGACAGCAACAGAGGTAAGAAGCTTCCATGGTCTTGCTCAATACTATAGGAAATTCATAAGACAGTTTAGTGCTATTTGTGCTCCTATGTTGGATACCATTAAAGGAGGAATGAAGACTAATTTTGTATGGAATGAGAAAGCTAACAAGAGTTTTGAGTTGCTGAAGGAGAAGATAGCTACCCAACCTGTTTTGGTGTTACCAAGCTTTGAGAAGCTATTCACCATTGAATGTGATGCAAGCAATGTACCTATTGGAGTTGTTCTTAGTCAAGAGGGAAAACCGGTGGCTTTTCATTCAGAGAAGTTAAGTGAAGCCAAGAAGAAGTACTCTTCTTATGACCTTGAGATGTATGCATTGGTCCAGGCTTTAAGAAAATAGAGGCACTACTTGCTTCCCAAGGAATTCATTGTGTATTCAGACAACCAAGCACTCAGTTTCTTGAATTCACAAGAGAAGTTGAGTCACAAGTACATGAAATGGGTGGAGTATTTGCAAGCTTACACCTTTAATATCAAGCATAAGAAAGGAGCTCTCAACAAAGTGGCAGATGCCTTGAGCAGAAGAGTCCTCACAATTCAGGAAATCCAGTTGAAGAGCATGGGGATAGATCATTTCAAAGATCTATATGTAGATGATGAAGACTTTGCATATATTTATAAGGTATGTGCTGAATACAAGAAACATTTCCATAGAAAATATGTTTAATATACCTTGCAAAGTGATCTTTTGTTTAAATGGAATCAACTTTGTGTTCCTAGAGGTTCTATTAGGGAGAACTTAATACAAGAAAAGCATAATGGTGCATTGAGTGGTCATTTTGGGATCACCAAAACTCAGGAACTGGTTCAAAGGTTTTACTATTGGCCAAGAATGAACCTAGATGTTAGGAGGTATGTGGAGAGTTGTGTGGTATGTCAAAAGGCCAAGGGCACTTCTTCAAATGCAGGCCTATACCAACCACTGCCTATCCCTACTAGGCCATGGGAATGCTTGAGCATGGACTTTGTAGTTGGTTTACCCAAGACAAGGCAAGGCATGGACAGTGTTTATGTGGTTGTAGACAGATTCAGCAAAATGGCTCACTTTGTGCCATGCAAAACAACCAATGATTCCAGTCAAATAGCCTCTCTTTTCTTTAAGGAGATAGTAAGGATTATGGCTTACCAATCAACATTGTATCAGACAGAGATGCTAAGTTTATGAGTCATTTTTGGAAGACTCTTTGGCAAAGAATGGGAACCAATTTATCCTTTGGATCTACATACCATCCCCAAACTGATGGTCAAACCGAAGTTGTGAATAGGACACTTGGAAACCTCTTGAGATGCTTGACCAAGGAGTATGGTCAACAATGGCATCAGATTATTGGGCAAGCTGAATATGCCTATAATGATACTGTCAATAGATCAATAGGGAAGAGTCCCTTTGAAATTGTTTATGGTCTACATCCTAGAGGTGTTTATGAGCTGAGAGAGTTGAAGGATGGAGTCAAAGGAAGTGGATATGTTGATGACTTTGCTTGTGCAATGCAGGAGATTCATGAGACAGTCAGAAAAAAACTGGTAGAGAACACCATGAAACATAAGATTAAGGTGGATGAGCATAGGAAAGATGTTGAATTCAATGTTGGAGACTTAGTCATGGTGCATTTGAACAAATCTAGACTGCAGAAAGGAGTTCCTCATAAATTGCAAATGAAGAGGATAGGTCCCTGTCCTATCTTGGAGAAGTATGGAAGCAATGCTTTCAAGGTGTAATTACCATATGACAAAGGATTGTCCCCTGTTTTTAATGTTGCAGACCTAGTCCATTACAAAGGACCACCACCAAATATGGATCAGACCATCCAAGAAGTCATCCAAGATGTGGAAGAACTCAAACTGCCCCCTGCTACAGTCAAGCAAGCTGACAAGATATTGGATACCAAGGTCTACAAGAGGACTAGAACTAAAGAGTACAAAGAACATCTGATTAGGAGGAATGGACAACCTGATGCAGATGTAGTGTGGATCAAGGAGGCAGAGTTTAAGAAGTTGGGCATTGATCCTAACTTGCTCAATCCAAGGGTGGATTGAAATTTTCTATTTTGGGGAGGATGGTGCAGGAACACCTTGGCTTAACTCTAGTTTGTTGTGAACAATTTTGGCTTGTACCTGACCTCAGCCAAGTTAGGGTGTTAGTAGTTTGATTTGGACCTTAGAAGGTCTTGTTTGGGTGTGATGAGTTAGTCACTAGGACTAAATTCATCTTAGTTTAAACATGTTGTTAAATGTTACTTTATTTATCTTTGCACAGCTTAGGATTAGAATGAAAGCATTAAGTGTGTGCTAAACACATCCTCATTGTTAGAAGATGCTAATGGATAGTTAGGGAGGTTGTTGATTCGGAATCAAGGAGTTGGAGAACCTAAAATGAAGGATGATGGCAAAGTTGCAAGAATATTGCAAAGTGCATGACAACATTGTGAGGTTGCATGCAACTTAGTAGTTGTCTTGGATTCCCTAAAAATCAGGAGCATGGGATTGATTAACTCCCCTTGAATGATGGAAAAGGCATCTATCTAGGTGTGTGGCTCGGGGAGAGTAATCAGTTTTGATTGTAATCAAAGTTTTTGGTGTGGAAGGATAGTGAACTTGCTGTATTTTCTGTGTTACCCGTGTGTTTTCAAACAAAAAGTTATTAAGGTGTTATACACACTATTTTATCATTGTATTTGTGCTCTTAGAATAGTTTGGAATCACTTTCTTCCTGTGTTTAGATTTCTTAGTATAGATTTGTTGTTTTGAATTTATAGATTAGAGTTTAGAAGGGTTTTAATAGTAGTTTTGAACAGTCAGACTTCTCATGGCTCCCCCATAAGATCTAATCACATGAACTCCCTGAAATTAGGTTGAAATGGTAGGGGAGCCAGTTGCTTGTATATATTTAATAGTAGGTAGTTTAGGGAATGAAGCAAGTGTTTACAATCCCAAACCCTAGGCGAGTTTAGCTACCCAGTTAGGAGTTTGGTAGAGAAAATAGGAAGAATTTAGGCAGGGGAATAGACCATAGTACAGAATCCGTACAACTTCATATAGGTTTGGACAAGACCTTTACTTGACAAAAGGTTTGAAGCTTCAATCACTCTTTTGGAAGGAGATTTGAATCAAAGAATAGAGAAACCCTAAGAATTAGGTCAATTAGGCCTACTTCTCCTTGATGATAGGAATGCACTGTATGGAAGAGGCAGAGGACAGAAACCCAGTGAAAGATTTAAAGCTCTGAAAAGGGTATCAAAAAGTGTAATTTATTTGCTAGGTCATTTGGAGAATTTGGGCAGGAAAAGCCAAAAACCAACTGGTAAGGGCTAGTAGAGATTAGGCCTATCCAAGGCAAATTCATGAAAATGGGTAGATTGAGGATAGTAGAACCTCCAAGATGTATTCCATTGATGGTGAAATGCATGGAAACAAAGCTTCTAACTCCCCTGCAAAGATTTCAAGTTAGATGGAGAATTTGGCACTTAGATCCTTCTAAGTCCAAGGAAGAGTAATCAGTTGCAAGAAGGTGTTGATCTTCCAAAGGTAAAGCACAAGGTAGAAAACTCTTTGAGAAGAGTTGGAGCAAGACTTAGTAAATGATCTAAGTATGTAAGAGCCCTGAAGGTGTCAGGTTCTTGGTGGAAGGCAGAGATAAGTCTTCCAAGTTATAGTGCAAGCAACCTTTTGTCATATCATACACCAAGAACATCTGCTACCACATCTTCCAGAGTGGATGCATAATGATGATCATTATTTATTATTGAAACAACATCACAGTCTGAGGTGATGTAGCTGGAAAACACAATGAAAGCATAATAAGTTAAAGACCAATTCTATTAAAGTCCATGAATGACTAAAATAGGTCAATGGGGCTCTAAACTACTGCAATTAAAATAGATAACTAAGAGTGCTAAAAGAAACTCTAAGTAATGCATCAATCTTCACAAACTAAACAATGGGTTAATATTAATGTAATCGGTTACCCTTGAAATCCCAAGTCATGTCTTGCAGTGTTGGTAAGAAGCTCATAATCAGCACAAGGATGGACTCCATTAACTCTGTTATAGGAGCACATGATACCACTTGCATGTCCTTTCTCCACACAACTCTTGAATGGTGGTTGGTATGTATCCAACAAATCTTGTTTAGTTACCTGATGATAGCCAATAGAAAATAGTGAAATCAAATCAAATGGAACCTTTATTGAAGGCCATGCAGTATGTTCAAGAAGAAGCAAAAAGTTAGAGACAAGTATTGCAGTGTACATTAGATCCATTTAGTATTTAACATGAATCTAATACATCGTTAATATGATTTAGTTGTTTAGTAATAAATCTCAACATATATGCTACGATATGTATTACCAAAGCCTAAAATAGAACCAAGAAATGAATGCTACTTACTAACACATTGAAAGAGTAACGAGTAGTGCCCTCCCATCTATCTAAATCATTAGTTGTTAAATGCTTGCAGCAAGAAGAAGCTCTCAAAGTCTGCTGGACTCTAGGTGATCCTCTTGTCTTATCAAAAAGCATATCACCTTGCAATCCACAAACATAGGCAACTATGTACCTGCTAGCCATGAGCAGATCTTCTCTAGGCGTTTCTTGACCTTGTTCCCATCTAGGATCCCTAACTATGTTAATGTTAGGTGCCCAAAAAGTCAAATGAGATGCCTACCTTGCATTATATATTTCCCTTGCCTCAATGCCAGTAGACTACACAACTGCAAGATTCTTTATCAAATCATAGCTAATAGCTCAAAGTTTGTCAAATATAAGGTGAATGTATTGAGTTTTTATTTTTTACCTACTGCTTACATGTATGTCTTCCTAACAATGCTATAGCATTTGATGCCTGAACCTCCCCAGATCAAAGTTTAATTTAAATATGGGTCTTTAACTGGTGTGTTATTCATAGGCCATCCAATACTGTGAGTAATTTGTTCTTTCCAACACTTGCCAACTCAAATACTGGGAATTTTTAGTATCATCAATTGATATTATCTTTGAGTCAGGATTCTCACTAGGCAAGGCAAAGTTCAAAACCCTCTAACTAGGTACACAGAGATGAAACTACTGAGATTTCACCATTTGGATTTCCTTGCTTAAAGAAATGAGTGTGCATCCCCCATTGAAGAATTTCTTTATAGCTTTGAGCTCGATTATCTTAACAAGAGCTACTTATTTAGCACAGTAATGTCTTTGCACATACATATATTACAACTGTGTTGTCAAATATGTAGGTGTGAGACTCTTAAGTTTTACCATTTGTAGGGCTTGGGCTATTTGTAAGGCTCACTAGGGTCAGCTGGTTTCCAGGCACCGAGAGCTTCTCTATAAGCTTAGGTTAGCCTTTAGCCTTACTAGCTCAAAATAAAACAATGGCTCCCAATCCTCAATAGCTCGAAACAAACTAAACACAATCTTAAGAAATCTGGGTAAACCTTAGCTTACTATTGACATAAGGAAATTTTCTTGTAGAACTTTTACTTGAGCAGTAGCATAGCTACTTGATTCGAAAATTTAAAATTTTGTTTCATTTGGGAGGTCAAACAAATTCGAAAATACGAAATTTTCAAAACAAAAAAGGGTAAAATTTCTATCAAAATTGAATATTCTGAACTGATTTTGGACAAATCTTGTAGGTCCAAAAAATTCCAGATCTAGCTAGATTTGGTAGCTATGGGCAATAGCCTAATAGTAGGATTGAAAATTTTAGTGGAAAGACCATTCATAATAGGTATCGTAAAGTTCAAAGCTTGTTGTATTAGATCTTCATTATTCCCTGGAAAATATGATTGGGATCTTAGATGCTCTCTTATGGTGGCCTAATGAAGGGTGGGTGTGTGTGCCGTTTCACTAGATCAAAATTGAAAAAACACTATTGATCCCATTATCCATTTGATTCATTGAATCATCAGTGACGAGATGCAGTTTGCAAGTTGTAAGAAGTTGTCTTACTAACACCTAGTTTATTCTTCGTTAGTTCTCAGGCATATGCTAGTATCATTTCAGAAGAATTCACATAAACCTTTTCTTATTAAATCTACTAGGAGTAATCTTTGGTCCAAGAAGACTTTCTTAATAGCAGATCAATTATCCTTTCCATAATATTTTCATAGTCCATGTTATCCAAATCTTGAATGCTTCTAGATGCAACTGTGTGATGTAAAAAACTCATAGTTGTGTCCAGAAGCATTTGTGATTTTAGCAGAGCAATTACTTTGTACCGAGTACTCTAGCTTACCCTACTAGTATTGATGTTATGTTCATGCAGGCTTCCCAAAACATATACATTGCTTATCTTTAATGAATAATAAATAACTCCCCATCATATTCAACACTCCACCACTAATCTGTTTTTGAAAATACTATAAGAGATGTTTAACCAAAGGAAAAAATACAGCCCCTTCAAGACAATTTGAGGACCTATCAAATTTATATTCTTTGCTCATTTTTGTGATTTGAAACTATCAAAATGACACTTATGCATGTGTTATTGGTTGCACAATGCAAGAGTATAGAATAAATATCAATTCAAATCAAGGTTTCAAAGGGCTACACATGGGACATCTTGCAAATTTCAACCGAGTGAGGTGGGTAATTCAAGTATAACACATTTACTAAAAATTTGTCGTCTATAAATTATTCACCTTTGAAAAACCCATGCATGAATACTCAATTAGAATATCAAATATATCTATAAAATACATGGAGATACAAAGCATAATTGCAAATAAATTGAATAAAGTAATGCTTCGATTTCTTGCATATTTTTGACATAATTTTTACTGTTTTAGATGTTGTATGGCCCTGATGGGCATGAAAGAATGTTGAATTGATTGTAATTAGTATTTTATTCAATCACCTTCCATTCCTATTTTGTTTCATGCAATTAGGTGTGGTTTCGAGAAAGATCTTGCCATTTTTCTATGAATGGTTATAACCCTGATTTAGGGTAAATAGGGACAAGAATATTTATGTTGCTTTCATTCTAACCATTGAAAATCTATGGGTTTTGGTGAACTTACTCCTTTGAGAATATATTTTCATATTCTAAGGGTTATAGACCAAAAGTGTAATGCCAACATGTGAAAGATTGAAATTTCAGACTGTAAACTATGTGACACACTGGTAAAACAGGGTTTATGGAGAAAGCACTTAGGGTTTATCAAATTGTTCATGAAAAGGGACATTTGATGATTAATTAAGCTTATATAGGTCTATATAAAGATGCTTGAATGATTGGATATAAGAGTTTGAGACTGGAGGTATTAAAATCAATAAACCCTAGGTTTGCAATTGATGCAAAATATTGGTAAACCCAGTATACTATGATATTTAAAAGTTTTGATAATGGTGTTTGAATCCCTCTTGTACAATGATGTTTTACTGAGTTTGAGAAGAAAATATTACACGTGCTCCAAACAATGGTAAGAGGTTTTGAGACTGGTGATATTCAAATCAATAAGCCTAAGTCTGTAAAACATGGAAAGGACTGGTAAAAGACAGTGTACAGTGTGATTTCATGAGTTTGTTTGTAGTTATTGAATTCTTCATGAGTGATATTGTTATTGAAGGGTGCTTAGATTTTTTAAGAGCCATTTATTGACAGATTTTGAGGGGTTAAGAGACCTTTTATACATGTTTATTGATTTTGCTTGACAGTCTGATGTACAGTCACATTTGGGAGTATAAAAGGTAAGCCTAATAAAGGTGTTGGGTAAAGTATCTAGAATGAAATGTGGGAGATGATTTTTGTGACTTGACAGATGTTTTTGAATATTTTTATGCCATTAAGGAAGAGTAATTGATTTGTGATTTTGAGATTGTTTCTTGATGGGGCCTAATGGGCATGATTTGTTGTTAGAACAATCCATTTTTGTGAATTCTCTTATTTGAGGTGTTTGAGTTGGAAATTGATGTGGGTCTCTGTTATTTGAAGTTGTTTAAGGTGTTTATGGAATCCACAAGTGGTTAGGTGCTTTGGAACTCAGTTTGGTGAATTGAAACTATGGCTTTGTGAAGGAAATGTGAAGTCCTAATTGAAGGGACGGTCAAGAATTTGGTTGAGTTTTGAAGATTGAGAAAGTGAATTGTCTTCCTTTGTATTGCATTTGATATTTTCATTTGATATACTTATATTCATGTTTCTTTACAAGTTTCTCAAGAAATAGTGTTTAGTGTCCCTACAGTGAACATTGAGTAGTTGTTTATTGTTTGTACAAGTTTTAATATTTGATGGTTGCCAGCTTGTTGGTACAATTCATCCTTTTAGTTTCTGCAACTATTATATTTTGTAAGTGTGGTTGAAGTCCAAGCCATTTATAATATAAATTTTAGAGTCATAATAGTGCATTCAAGGTTTTCATCTTTGTTTTTGTTGCATGAAGGATTTTGAAAATATTAATGAAGACCTTCTGAAACTTGATTTATGATGCAGGAAGTGCAAATGGAAATAAAACAAGTCCAAGCTTCAATGTCGAGATATCCATTTCTCTAAGCCTTGGGAAAAATGATATAGCTATATTGAGTGTGATGCTTGGATTGCCGGTAATGATTGAAATTTGATTTAAAGATTTCACTGAGCTTTTTGAGCCTTTTTTTCTACTTTATGACTGTGTTACTGAATATGGAATTGAAGTTAGGCTTTTGATGATGCTGGTTGTGTTTTACTTTGAATGTTGTAATGTGATGAAACATAAATTTGTTGTTATAATATACACTTGATAATTGCACATTTTGTAATCTAATGTATATGCTACAATATATTTATTTTTTGAAGTGCTTGCATGAAAGAAGTTCTTAACATGCCCGCTTGATTGCTCATATTTTTAGGTAAAAGAATCTGGGGGCACATTTTGAGCAAAAGCGTGCAGGATTAAGCTATGTAGCAATCCAAGGGTTTAAAGATGGCACTCGTGACTTGTCACAAGAGTTATGGACATATCAGGTATGTTTCATGGACATATCACATCTCTCAGAACAATTTCTCTTGCAACAATCTTGGAGATGTTGGAACATACTTGAAGGTTCTTAACAACTCTAATAGTTGTACTAGGGGCCATGTTTAACAAACCAAATGCAATTGCTAACTTTTCACTATGGTGACAGATAAATGATTCTTTATACCCTGCTGCCTTCATTTTCCAAGCCAATTTCTCCTACTTTGCATAGCTCTACCATGTTTTTGGATGTGATCTATCTCCTACACAAAAAAATATGTACCAATTTACGGCCTTCAATCCAACTACATCCAGGTATCTTTTTAATTCCTCTATCTTTCATCAATCTCCTAACTATTTAAACCTCGTATAGATCTTTTAGAGAAGAACATAAATTGTAGCATTTTTAGGATCCAACTAAAAAAGCAGTGTTGCTGGAAATACTTAGCCTATATTCATATATGATCCACAACCTATGCATTGGTGAAGATTAGTAATGTCTTTATCGCACAACTGTTTTATTCTTTATTTTTTTGCTTTCATTTGTAGTCATCTTTAGGTTTATTCTTGAGCATTGATATTGATATCTGATTGATAACATGTTTTCCCTTGTTTTTATGAATGGATATTTGCATAGCAAAGCTACACTAGCAAACACCATTGTAGATCTCCCTAAAACATGGTAATGAGCAATGCAAGCATCACAACTGCAATAGCTACCAAATTTGATGGTTCTATAGCAATATTTATGTATATTTGCCTCAAAACACAGTGAATAACAATAATTCATATCATTTGGCCTTGCTTTTTATAGATAGTTATATGAGTAGATAGTTATCATAGCTATTGTTTATATTTTTTGATTTACAGTGATAAAATTTCAATCATGATAATAATGTCTACATAATTGGAAAGCAGGTGGTTGAAAATATTCCATCACTTTGTCTTGAAGGCTAGCCTTTATCTACTTATCAATATTTTGAGAATGTTAGAAATTTTCTTGTAGTTGTTGAGGAGTTAAAGTTGCCAACATTTGAAGCTTCTGATTTAGAACAAGTGAGCATGCTCATTCCAATATTATTAGATTCTAAATAATTAGTTCTCTATACTTTTGTCTAATACTGTTGTTTCTTCAGGGGAGCTTGCAACCAGGTTCTACAACAAAAATAGTAGGTTGTATTTTGGCTTTGAAATCTTACCATGAATGGCCATGAATTGAAGAAATCTAGAGGAAATGGTTCTTGGAAGTACACAAGCCTTTTGAAGTCCCCTATGCTTCTTAGAAATGTAGGATCCCCTCAATGTACCTCTTCTTGTATGGTTGCAAAGGCCTTTGAAAACTTGTCAAATCCAATAGATGGTAGCATGCAAAATAATTGCAGTTAGTTGGATTTTTCAAGATGTGAAAAGCCTAAATTTACAGATGCAGTGAAGGTTAAAGAAAGTGTTCCTAAAACATGGAAGATTCAACAAGATGATGTTGAGCATAGAATCACTAAAATCTCACGCTGTAGAGGTCATATTCATGACCTATTTGTAATGAAGGGACTAAACTCCATTATCTCATTTTTTTCATTGTTATTTAATGTTTTGCAATGCTTGAATTAAAATATAACTTCATTCCTAAGTACATGATGGCTTATTGCATGTTTATGGTTAGCAAACATAATTGGAGATTGGCTAAGGATTTTTGTTGTAGGCATTAAGAATTCAAAGGAAAACATTAACCATAATCTTTTTGAATCGCTACAAGCTGCAACATTGGTATGTAACTTTGTTGTCATCCATTTTTTTTTTAAATTGTCATTGGAGCTTACCATTAGTGAAAATTTATTTCAGAACAGTAAAATTAATAAATGCATTTATATAGTATATATAGGTTATTTTGTAATGTATGCCCTTGCTAGATATGACCAGATGGGCTGAATATGTGTTGTTTACATTTGTAACAAGATTATGGTAAAAAAAATTGTACATTTAATTTCATCAACGTTCTAGATCACACTGTGATCCATCATTAGGATAATTTATTTAATCTTGATGATGGATCACTGACTGTGATCTAGATTTTCAATGATATTAAATGTTATTTTTACCAAAAGCTTGTTTAGTATATCACAAACTCTGCAAATTTCATGTTTATTATGTTTGCATGTGTTAATTTTTAGTTGGTTGTATGGTGTTTTCCTAGAGTTGGGGAATGCATTTGACAACTGTGGGATAAAGTTGTAACAGTTCTAGCATATTTTTAACTTATATCCATTAGCCTTTTGTACAAAAGAGATAGGAATGACAATTACTTTGTGCAGGTCTCTGGAGAATTTACAGACATGTCTTCTGAGTGTGTGGCTCCAAATGGTAGTACAGGTGGAAAGTGAGTTCATTCACTCCCTTATGCTGATCCAAACCATCCAGGTATTTAATTTGTATCATAATGCAATATGTTCTAGGATTGGAGTACTCTATTTGAGGCTTTTATTTTTATCAATGGACCAAAGTCAAATGATCTGAGAATATAATGATGCATTTTTATAGTTCATGTGAGAATTGTGTTATCTGATAAAAATCTACTTCCAAATATGATTTTTATGGATGTTCATATCCTCATCCAAAGCTCCAATTCACACACAGGGAAGGAAACTTTCAAGCATATCAATTACAAATTTACAATCAATAATCAAGTTATTGAATAAGGCAGTTGTATATCACTAATTGAATATTGTCTATTTGTTTTCTATCTTGCATGAATTCATCTTTTTTAAAATTGTAAGAGATAACTAAGAAACATTATATCTAGCACCTAAGTTTAGGGTGCCATAGTTGGAAAATGAAAACAAAATGTTTGAATTTTATCCTCTGTATTATTTGACTTTTCTGAGTTTTTGATGTTCAAATTTTGAAACCTTATTTTCAGGCTGCAACTCCAAATTGGAAAAGTGAAAGGTGAATACTAGCGATGAAGAGTTTGGAGGAGCCGAAACCAATAGCAACGGAAAAGCTATGGATTTGCAAGGACATTAGATGGGTCAAACCCTTATAGGAGGCCATTTCCCTTCCAAAAGGACTTTAATTAAGGAAGGGAAAAACAATATAAGTATATGAAAATAGGAGTATTTTTTTTATATAGTGTTTGTAAGTTGTATAATGTCACTGAAACATTGAATTTAACCAATGAGATTTTGATTTCCAATGAGGCTCAATAAAGTAAATTTTTAGAGTGGTTTTTTCTCCACTCATAAATACTGTGTTGTGGCTCCTCTTGATTTGTAATATGTCTGTGTTTGTGTCTGATCAATCATATTTGTTCAAGCATTTTAGTCTTCATTTCATGGTGTTTTTTAGCATTTGAATATCTATGATACTTGAAATTTATATCTATAAACTTGTGAGAATTAATTAAGTTAGATTTGATTTGTAATGATTAAATATATGACTAAAGTAATGACTAAATTAATGACTAAATACATGACTAAATTAATGATTAAATATATGACTAAATTAATGGCTAAATATATGATTAAAGTAATGACTAAATATATGACTAAATAAATGACTACCATGACTAAATAAATGACCAGTTCATAACAATCAATGACTAAATTAATGACTAAATATATAACTAAATTAATAACAAAATATATGACTAAATAGATCACTACCATGACTAAATAAATGACAAATAGTTTAGTCATAAATTTGGTGGTGTTATAAATGACTACAAATGAACCACTAAAATAGTCACGTGACTAAAATTAATGACTAAATAAATGACAATAAATGACTAAAATAATGACTAAATAAATGACTAAAATAGTTTAGTCATATATTTAGTCGTGTTATAAATGACCAGCAATAAACTACTAATGGTCACTTGACCAAAATTAGTCATTTATATGCAATTTTTAGTAGTTTATTTAGTCATATATTGTTGTTTATGTACTAGTGTTTTTACCTGCAGGCAACTTGCATAATTCCCAAGTTTGATTTTTTAGAAGGAGGTTCATTTCTTCTTCCATTACATGCTCCCATTGAACCTTGGTATCCACTTGCATAGCTTCATCATAACATTCCAATTCACCAACATCAGTTAATAAAATAGAATACAAAGAGGGATAAAATATTTTTGGAGATCTACTTATCCTTGAAGATTGTCTAACATTCATTGGAGTTTTTGGTATTTGTTGTTGTTTTTGCAGAGCATGAGGAACCACTTGAATATTGTTGTTTGGTGTATCATCCAACACTAAATAATCATTTTCTTTCTTCTCATGCTACTACAACTGATCTTTGTACAACACTTTCTCATTGAACATGGTATCCCTGCTTCTCATAAGTTTTTGATTCTCAAAATCACAAAGCCTATAACCAAATTCATCAATTCCATATCCAACAAATATACATTTCTTTGATTTTGTATCAAATTTGGTCCTATTTTCATAATCTAAATGTGCAAGTGCTTCACAATTGAAGGTCTTGAGAAAATAATAACTCACCTTCTTACCTATCCATGCTTCCTATGGAATACCACAACCCAAAGGATTAGAGGGACCTCTATTGATTAAGTAAACAGTAGTGTTTACAACCTTCCCCACATGTTTAAAGGCATCCCAACATGCAATCTCATATTTTGTGCATGCTCCATTATTGTTTTATTCATGTGCTCAACCACTCCATTTTCTTGTGGAGTCCTTAGAACTATTTTTTTCCTATGAATACCATTAGAGGAACAATATTCTTCAAACTCTTTGCTACAATACTCACCAACATTATCAAATCTAAGACATTTTAACTTTTTACCTATCTCATTCTCAACCAAGCTTCTCCATTTCTTAAAAGTTTCAAATACATTAGATTTCTGCCTAAGGAAATAAATCCATACCTTGCTTGTTGCATCATCAATAAAAGTGACACAGTACCAAGAGCCACCAAGAGAAGATACTTGAGCTAGTCCCCATACATCTGTATGCACAAGCTCCAATTTCTCATCTTTCACAAAAATACATATTAACACATTTCAAACCCAATAAAACATTCTTTGAATGAATTACTTTCATACCTTTTACACTCATATGACCAAGTATACTATGCTACAGTGCTGATTCAAAATTCATAGCAACTATCTGATTTTCTTCCTATTGAACTATAGCCATTGTTCCTAAACATTAATTTTTATCTGTAACAGCTAAATTAGAAGGAACAATATGACCTATACAAAGATATAAGGTGCCTACTTTCACACCTTTTGCTACCACTAAGCCACCTTTTGTAACCTTCCAATTTTTATCACTAAATGTAACAACACAACCTTCATCATCTAGTTTCCCTACTGAAATTAAATTTCCTTTTAACTTTGGAACATGCCTTACCTCATGTAGTAGCCAATGATTCACATTCTGCAACTTAATCTTGATTCTTCCATTTCCAACAATCTGACATGGTTTGTTATCTCCCAAATAAACCAACCCAAAATCCCCTTGGATATAATCAAGAAAATAACTTCTATGGGGTGTAGAATGAAATGAAGCCCCTGAATCTAACACCCAAGAATCATCAACTTTATCAAGGAAAAGAACCAAAGAATCCTCATCAAATTTATTACTTACCACATTTTCCTCTTTATTTCCTTCCTTTTTGTCTCCTTTTTTTTTTTGAGACCAACAATATTTCTTTAAATGACTCAGCTTACCACAATACCAACAATCCCTATTATCTCTAGATTGGGACCTTTTGTCCTTTGGTTTTCCTCATGACTTCCCATGAATTCCAAAATTGTTTCCTCTCTCCTTTGTTCTACCCCTACTTTCTGCATTCAAAACACTACCTCATGTGGATGTTCCACCTGAGCTTTTCCTAAAAATTTCCTCGCTCAAAATAACACTAACAACATCATTAAATTTCAATGTATTCGAACCAAAAAAAAATTGCTAACAACCATTACCAAGCTATTTTAGCTTTTTGGAAAAGAACACAAAATAAAAAGAGCCCTAACTTCTTCATCAAATTTTACATTTACAGAAGTTAATTGACTGATAATAGTATTAAACTCATTTAAATGATCAGCAACTGACCCACCTTCTACCAATTTCATATTAAATAAACGCTTCATAAGAAATACCTTATTTGAAGGGAAAGGCTTTTCATATAACTTCGCCAAAGTTTCCATCAACTCTTTAGTTATCTTTGTTGTTGTAATATTGAATGCCACTGATTGTGCCAGGCATAAATGAATGGCTCCCAATGCCTTTCTATCCAAAATTTTCCATTCCTCATCACTCATTGTTGTCAGTTTCTTGGTTATTCCTTCTGATAAAGATAATCCTCCATCTGCATCTTCCATAACTGATATTTCTGCCCATTGAATTTATCTACCTTCAATATACCCTCATCCACCATTTCTCCCACTAAACCATGAGACTCCTACTCAACCGTGAGACTTTACTACAAATGATAATCAAACACAACCTACTCTAATATCACTTGTTATGGTTAGAAGGTAGATATCTAATAGTTAAATGCAGATTTGATCATAAAATAGATAGAAAATTATAACAGAAACAAGACAACATAGAGAATTTAACATGGTTCAGGGTATGTGCTAGATCATGATGGGCCAAAAAGTAGTGATATGTAAGTGATATGATGGGCCATGTGGCTGATGACTTTTTTTTTACCCAAAATTGATGAAATGAAAATGATTTTTAAAGGAGATTCTCAGCTTTCCACCAATATAAATTATGTTTTACTTTGAATTTAATAAATAATTATTATCCATTTTCTATTTGAATTATGACTAAAGTACTGATTGATAGGCTGATTGAAAAACATCTATAGCTTTCAAATGGTATCACTTTTTTTGAATCCAAAATATGTGTCACATTCTATTCTTCACATACTATAGGATGAAAACAAGAAAGATTGAATCTCATGAAGTTTAGACCAACTTAAAGTGGACAAACATACAAGTTTTTATATTTTTTTAAAGTTGTAATAAAAAATTCATAATTAATTATGTACTTGAAAAAAAATTACAAAAAACATACATCACATCGGGACATGAGTCCTCTAGTTATATCTAAAATCTTATAAAAAAATATTATCATTTTATTGTGGTTAGGGTGGTCAGACAAACACCTACTTATTATTTTTCCCTAAAATTTAAGTACTACTACATTGAAATTTCAAATTTTCACCAAATAGATTTTATTTATTTTTAAATAAACCTAGCAGTTTAGAAACTACATTCAATTTTCTACAGATTCTATTCTTACATATTTTCAAAATAATATAGAGAACTTATTCAAATTTTTATGTCAAGTTGGCTAACTCTGATTTTCTAAATTTTTTGCCACTTAAGGGCCTATTTTTTCCATGATGATCCTGCACATACCCTTCACCCAATCTGGGCTACATCCACAAAATCCCAGCCATCCAATGATTTTATTATCCAATGCAAAACTTATTACAATCTCGTGAATAATCATCTTTTTCTACATACTATAACCCCCATTATATAATGTGGTTGGGATGGGGGTTGTAGTATGTAGAAATGTCCTATAGGGCATGGAAAAAAATATTGAAGCACTAGCCTTAGAAAATAATCTACAAACTAGTAACAATCACCTATTTTCAAAATTACATGGGTCCATACAGAAATTGGCTAAAAACAGCCTCTTACATCCAACCTAGACACTAGTATATTTTGCTCGAGCCACTCAAAATTCTGATGCAAAATTAAATGAGCCAATAAATAAGAATATATGAATTTAGACTCAGTGCCATAATTCTTCAATTTCATTAGCGTGTTTTTAGCTATCACCTCAAAAGAATCATAATATCTCTAGTTCTTTTCCCTTTTTAGTCGAAAATCCAAGCCCAATTGAAAAGGGTGGACTTCATCATCATTATCAAGGCCAAAAACCAAAGCTAGCATTAAGAACATAGATTGCGTGTCTTTCTTGAATTTCTTGTGTGAAAGAAGAAAAGAAAGATGACCTTTTTTTTTCCTTTCCTTTGCTTCGTCCTCATAAAAAAAAATTCTTGGCCATTTCTTCCCTGAAGATGTCATTTTTTTCTTCATGAAAATGTTCAGCACCACAGGTCATAAGGATACACAACATATCCTAGATTTCTTCGATATAAATGGTAACTTTGATCCTACTACCATCAATGGCTCTTATCCTTTTCTTGAATCTCCTAGCACATGAGTTGATTAGATTTGGGCAGGGGTGTATGGTAGGAAGTATGAACAATGGTAGACCACAATTCCAGAGCTGAAACACGAAACCCTCAAATAGTTCATGCTCCACCATTCTTTGAAACACACCCTCCCTTAAAATTTTAGGATTAGCTAAAACCATAGGACAAAAACATTGTCATGGATATCCTACACCACCTCTCTTGGGATAAATCTATCTGGCTACACCTTTTTACAAAATTTGAATGGATGCTCCTCAAATGCTGGAGCATTAGCAAATGAGTTCAACCCAAAAATATTCGCATAACTAAGACTTCTGCTTGTGGATACAACTATTCTACCAAAGGTTGATAGCTCTGCCATGGTTGTATCAGGAAGTTGTTGAGAGTTTCCTTAACGAAAGCAACCACTTTCCTTTTGCTTCTTGGAAAAATCTACTTTTGAGTGCGATTAATTTCCTTGCTCATACATGTAGTTAAGGCTATGTCATTACTATTGGCTCACTAAATAATACCACCAAGGTGATACATGTGGATTTGAGATCTGTATCCCTTGGGAATTCCAAAAATGTCATGAGAATGGAATTAGTACATTCCCCTCACTACCTCTTTTTACAAATAAACTCATTACATTGGAAAGTATTCTTTTTGCTATGAGAAATGTGCTAAAGTTATTCAAGGTCCCTTCAAAAAGACATGCCCATTAATTTGTCAGAACTTAGCACATTAATCCATGTCTTTTCACATAAGTAAGCTGGCTGGTGCTAATGATGGAAAAGGACACATGTCAACAATCGACATACAAGAGCATTTACTCCCAACGCCCAAATTTATTTCCTAAGACCACCTATCAAATCCTTTGTATGATTTAGATACCTTCCTCTATTTTTCTTTGATGTTTTCCTGTTATCATCTAGCAAAAAATGGACCTTCCATTGGTTGGGTTTGTTGTCTTATATTTTATATATATAGCTATGCAAACTTATGCAATATTCATTTGAAAATATAGCCTTTAAGTTTAGCAAGCTTTCTAGTTGTCTCCCATTCTATCACAATTCGTTGCTTTCTCAAAATTTCAACTGGCTTAGGTACTCCTATTGGGCTTCTCCCATAGAGGCCACAATACTACTTTGTGGGAGAGGTCACTAGTGATAGAATTAAGTTCTTGGTGAAGAGATACGACCACCTTGCATTGGTTGCGTTTAGCTGGGTAGTTGGCCAAGACTTCAGTAATGACGAGAACCAAATTTGGAGCAACTGTAATGTTCTTTTCCACTTCGCCGCCTCCTTGCTCGACTTGAACATGGCCAAATCCATGATAACTAGATTATTTCACTAAATTTTTTATGCTACACTGATGCAAGGTTTTGGAAAGATAGTACAAGTGGCTATCCTTAGCATTGGTATACCGAGTGTCATAGATCTCTACAAGCACATAGACTTTGGGATAGATGTACTCTAGTTTCCCTTCCTTTCTGACTTTTGCACCCTAGACCTTGAGATGCATCACTTGTATTCTCGACCAGTGACCACTTACCTACTGCTAGAGTATGGTGTGGAGCATGTTCCTAGGCTCTTCTGGAGGAAGCACTTTTAGTTTCTAGTGTAAAGCCATCACGATTAGGCCTTTGTTCTACACTGTGTGGAGCCCGCATGTGTTGTGTGTTTAGCCCATTTTTGCATCTTGATAGAGAAGAATAAGAAGAAGAAAAACCTGATGAAGAGCCATTTTTTGCTTTCTAGACAATGACTAGAGGCTTTTCTTTACTATTTTTTGCACATTGCCTCCTTTTTGCATCTGGGTATGTGTAGGATCATGATGGTCCAAAAAGTGGCAATATGATGGGTATGTGTAGGGTATGTAACTAACAACTTTTTTTTACCCAAAATTGATGAAACGAAAAGGGTTTTTAAAGAAGATTCTTAGCTTTCCATCAATATAAATTATGTTTTACTTTGGATTTAATTAATAATTATTATTCATTTTCTATTTGAATTACGACTAAAGTCCTGATTGATAGGCTGATTGAAAAACATCTATAGCTTTCAAACGAAATCACATTTTTTGAATCTAAAACATGCGTCACATTCTATGCTTTGCATACTATAGGATTAAAAACAAAAAAAGAATTTCATGAAATTTTGACCAAGTTAAGGTGGTCAGACATACGAGTTTTTATATTTTTAAAAATTTGTAATAAAAAATTCATAATTAATTATTTACTTAGACAAAAATTACAAAAAAATATGCATCACATCCAGACATGAGTCCTCTACTTATATCTAAAATTTTATCATTTTATTGTGGTTAGAGTGGTCAGACAAACACCTACTTCTTATTTTTTCCCTGAAATTGAAGTACTACTGCATTGAAATTTCAAATTTTCACCAAATAGATTTTTTTTTTTTTTTAAAACCTAGTAGTTTAGAAACTAAATTCAATTTTCTATAGATTATATTGTTAAATATTTTTGAAATAATATAGATAACTTATTCATTTTTTTAGGACAAGTTGTCTAACTCTAATTTTTCTGAAGTTTTTGCCACTTAAGGGCATGTTTTATCCATGATGATCCTGCACATACCCATCTTTTGGCTCTGTAACTTTTTTGGGTTTGCTCAAGAGAGCCTTATGTTTAAATATGAGCCTCAAGCTTTGTATTACATTGTAAATTTTTGATAAATATAATATAATATATTTTTTTTACTTCTTATGTGTTATTCTCAATGACTTATTCTCAAAATTAAAACATATTTACAAAAAAAATTACATATGGTGCATAATTGTTAATTTTTTTAAAGAATTGCATATTTTAATGGAATAACTTTAGATAAATACTGTTCAATGGTATATCTAAAGTAGTTCCTTACATATATTCAACTTTGTACACATTATTTTCCTTGCATGCATTGATTCAGAAGGGCCCCTTCCATAGTGCTCCAAATTTTGTGTGTTTCCTTGGTTTCATAGTACATTCATCATACTTTAGCACTAGGCTCCTTTCTTTGAATTCTAGGTTAGAGGTTTTTTTTTCAAACTATCACTTTACTGTTGTTGATGGTTGATCATGTCTCCATAAGATTTTTCTTTGTCTTCTTCTAGTTTGAGGAGTTCCACTAACCATACTTCCATTTCGTCACTTTCTTCAATCTCCAAGGCTTTTAGTAGTTGTAAAGCAGGAATTTATATGGAAATAGGTAACACAACCTCTTTTTTGTACACTAGTTCATAAGGGGAGGTCTTCATAATTTTCTTGGGAGTAATCTAGTCAACCCATAGAGCAGCTCACAAGTGTTTTTGCCAATCTCTTTCTCGTTTCAACTGAAAACGCTTGATTAACCTAATTAGGTTTTTGTTGTTCGAATCTAATAACTCATTTCCTTGTGGGTAGTAGTTCAATGAAGTTTTAAGGAAAATTCCATGTTTGATAGCAAAATCTAATGTCCCCAATCCTACAAAAGCTCAAGCATTATTGTATATGATGATTTTGGGTAGGCCAAATCTGGCTACCAACTCTTCAAGGAAATTGACAATTTCCCCCTCTTTGGCATTTTTAGGGCTACGGCCTTCATCCACCTTGTGAAGAAGTCAGTTTCTATAAGTATCCACTTCTGGCAACCATTGGAAATATGATTTATCATTTTAATAAAATCCAAACCCCATTGAGCAAAGGGCTCCTTGGTTACAATTGGACTCAAGTGAAAAGCAACATTCTTTCTTTTGCTAATAAAGAATTGGCACTGAGTACACTTTTATACCAGATGATGTTCTTCAGAAAACATAGAGGGCTAATAATATCTAGCTCACATTATCTTTAAAGTGGTAGTTTTAGCAGAGAAATTTCCACCCTTAGGACTGCGATAGAATTCATTGAGAACTCTTTATGCTTGTATCTTGTCGAAACATTAGAGCAAGACACCATCATAATTTCTATTGAATAATACACCTTCAATTAATACATACCTAGTTCCTTACAATTAGTAGTATCACCTTTTATGGGACGAAAGGTTGGTTGGGTAGTGCCCCTTTTGCATATACTATGTCTGATCTACCATGCAAGATTCCTCATACTCGAATTGGTTTGATTAGACTTGATCAATATCCTTTGTAGCTACAGAACTTGATTCATGTGTAATGTATTCGTACAAACCTCTTCCCCAAACTAGCTTGGTTGGCCCAATGTCCATATCATACTCTGGGATCTTGGTGATCCAATTTTCCCTCTTTTTGGTTATCTCACCTTCTTTCATATACTCCCTCACATTGGGATGTGTAATGAGGATAATGATCTTATTTGTTTACACCAAGTGTCAAAAATTCTTTAAGCTTTTAATAATGGAAAAAGCTTTCTTTTCTACCAAATTATACCTATCCTCATAACCTTTAAGGTTCCTTGAGTGAAATGCAATAGGATGCTCTCTATTATTTCCCTCATCCTTCTAAGTGAGGATCAAAGTTATGTTATGTTGGCCACTATATGCATAGAGTAGAAAGTCTTTGGAAAATTTGGGGTTAGCCAATACCGAAGCATCAAAGTGACCAGTCTTGCAATGCTTGGGAAATTTGATATGAACCTACTAACAAAATTGATCTTCCCCAAAAAATATTGCTCTCCCTTTAGATTTACTAGAAGGGGTAGTTCCATTATAGATCTAACCCTTTCGAGGTCTATTGTTATTCCCTCCTTTGACACTATAAAACCAAGTAGCTTATGTTGTGGTACTCTAAAAACACATTTTTTTGGATTCAAATAAATCTTGAACTATTGATATTTTGAGAAAACCTTCTCCAGATGATCAAAGTGATCATCTTTTCACTTTGAAAATATTGTTAGGTCATCCAAATATACTAAGATAATCAAGTTGATTAATCCCTTGAAAGCAATAACCAATGCTCACTGAAAAGTCACACCAACATTTGAAAGTCCAAATGACATTTTTGTGTATGCAAACGTTTCCCACTTAGTTGTAAACATTTTCTTATGATGGCCAGCTTGCCTTACATACATTTGGTTATAGCCTAAGAAACTATCCAGTAATGAAAACATCTCTGATCTAGCTACAGTCTACAAGATCTACTCCATCAATGACAAGGGGTAGTGGTCTTTTAGCGAGGCTTTATTCAAATCTCAAAAATCAAGACAAAGCCTAATATCACCATTCTTTTTTTGAACTGGTACCATATTTCACATGCATGTGCAATGCTTAATCAGATGTATGATCTTTGACTTCACCAATTTTGTGAGCTCCTGCGTCATCAATGCTTTAACCTTCGAATTGAATGGCCTTTTTTTTTTTGGATGGGATTAGATCCTTCCTCCAAGTCAATGGTGTGCTAAATTATGCTTGATTCATACCCTCTAAGATCATCATAGGTCCAGGAAATAACTCCATATTTTAAACATAGATCTTTCAATCTCTTCTTGTCCTTGTGGAGAACTTCCCTTTCGACCTTTACATTTCTACCACTTCTAACATCAAGCTCTTCATAGTTACTAACATCCATAGTGAAACTTTGCTTGCCATTTCTTATGTCTTCACAATCAAAGAGATTTTCAAGCAAAATTAATCCCTAAGGAAGCTTGTTTCCTTTTAATTGGATAACTTGTTCTTTGGGAAATTTTTCTCCTAGTTGTGAATAGTATAAAACTACTCCTTATTTCTACATAAAGGCAACAATTTGAATGGCATCATCAAAAACTTGCTAGTTTTGATCATTGTCATGGATTATGGGCCAGACGATGACACACACCACATTTTTCTTGTTTGAATCAGAAACTAGTTCAAATTTTGAATTGATAGAGGTCATTTGATCAGTGGCATCATTTTGAGATCAAGGAATAACTTGTATATTGAAGGATTAAAAACTCTCAATAAAATCCCAAATTTGATGTTTGTACGACTTCATTCTTGTGTTCTTCATAGCTGCTTTCCCATAGACTTAGCTCACCACTAACTCTAAATCTCTGAAAGCTTGTATTCTCTTTACACCCATCCATTCTACAAGGGTCACACCATGGACCAAGGCCTCATTCCACATCATTACTAAAGCATGATAACTAAAAAATGGTAAGTTTTGAGGGTCTCAAATCCCATTGGAGAGACTAGTTAGACACCCGCTCCAAAGCTAGCTTTGCATTTGGCACCATCAAAATATAAGGTCCATAGATGATTATCACTTGGATCATCACATTCCTCCCAATCCTTTATCAATTTAAAAAGGACTTGATCATTATCAAAAATCACATAGGTGCCTATCCTTATTGCATGAAATTTGTTGAATGGGTCAAAGTCAATGAATTGGTTGAGTAGCACCTCTTCTTCGAGAGTCCGATCACTTTTTTCTTTTTCATCTACCAGCATCTCTACACAATATCTTTCCTATTGAGAGATGGAGGTATGCACCACTTTAAAGCATGGGACTACATTGTTTCCTATGTGTTCGGGATGCAAAGATTCATACAAAATCTTCATCTTCGCCTCGTGCTTGGTTCTGAATATCAAGTGGGACTAGTTCAGTGCTAAGTATCCACCAAATTTCTTAGTGAAATCTCTTGAGAGAAACATTTTGAAGATCCAGGGAATGTCTATCACTACTATTTCTTGTGTGACTATTTGGCTTGGACATGAGAAGTGGGTTAGAGATATATCTTTTATCCAAAAAAAAAATGGGACCTTCCTCCCATCTAATTGCATGATTCCTTTCTCAAGGGGCTCATACTTAAGTTTTAGGGAATCAAGAACTTATTTTGGCATGATCATTGTGCTAGCCCCTGAATCAATCATATTATTATGAAAAATCTTATCTCCCATAATAAGTGTTAAAAAAGAAAGGTGTGGGATTTGGCTTGCTTACCTCTTTCTATTTTGCATTGGGTTATGTGCAGGATCATGATGGGCCAAAAAGTGGTGATATGATGGGTATCTATAGGGTATGTGGTTGACGATTTTTTTACTCGAAATTGATGAAATGAAAAATGGTTTTTAAAGGAGATTCTCAGCTTTCCACCAATATAAATTATGCTTCACTTTGAATTTAATAAATAATTATTATTCATTTTCTATTTGAATTACAACTAAAGTCCTAATTGATAGGTTGATTGAAAAACATCTATAGCTTTCAAACGTTATCATATTTTTTGAATCCAAAACATGCATCACATTCTATGATTTGAATACTATAGGATTAAAAAAATATTTAATTTCATGAAGTGTTGACAAAGTTAAGGTGGTCAGACATACGAGTTTTTTATATTTTTTAAAAGTTGTAATAAAAAAATCATAATCAATTATTTACTAAGAAAAAAACTATAAAAAAAATAAGAATCACATTAGGAAATGAGTCCTCTACTTATATCTAAAATATTATAAGAAAATATTATCATTTTATTGTGGTTAGGGTGGTTAGACAGACACCTACATCTTATTTTTTCCCTGAAATTTAAGTGCTACTACATTGAAATTTCAAATTTTCACGAAATAGATTTATTTTTTTAAATAAACCTAGTAGTTTAGAAACTACATTCAGTTTGTTATAGATTCTAATGTTATATATTTTTTAAATAAACCTAGTAGTTTAGAAACTACATTCAGTTTGTTATAGATTCAAATTTTTATGTCAAGTTTCCTAACTCCAATTTTTTTGAATTTTTTGCCAATTAAGAGCTTGTTTTTTCCATGATGATCTTGCACATACCCATGTCCCACATCATTCACATAAGCTATTTCTTTGGGAGCTTGAGGGTTCAACATGGATCCTTTTTCTCTGGTTTGACCACATGAGGGAGTCGTGTTTGCCAATGGTATTTGTTCCTCTTTCTTTAATGATTCCTGAAGCAATGTCTTTTGTTCGAGGATAGATATGACATCCCATAGAGATACATTGGCAGGAACCTTCTTCGGTTGCTCCACCACATTGAGCATTCCACCTGGTTGGGTCTTGGGCTTGAATCTTGGTATTTCTCTCACTTTCTGAAGAAAGTGTTCTGTCATGAATGGGATTGGTGTTTTGTTCGTATCCTCCTCTAGGAACGACGAAGTGTGTGGATGAGGAGTAGGTTAGATGATGATAAATGGAGCTTGATTTTCTTGTGGCAACAGTTATCATGGTCGTGGACATAGAAAGTCTTGTTGCACATATTCTTCCATGAGCCTTCTTTTGGATCTTGTGTTGTAATATGACTATACATGTGGATTACTAGTCATCGGAGCTTCATCCGTGAACACCACATCTTCTTCTTCCATCCATGAAAATAGCGCTTGGTCGAGTGTAATATCCAGCTCCTACTCCAAGGGAATTCCTTGCATTTGCACTCTAAAATGTGAATTTTCCATTTTAGAGGATTCATATTCATCTACATTTAGAAGTATGCCCTTGTTTCTTTGTTCTGCTATCTTCTATTGCATATTCCCCCTTGGACAATTTATGGGCATATGACTATCATTGCATGGGAAGTACTATACATTCTCATCTTCAACCAAATTATTTTGGCCTTGAATTAACTCTTTACCTAGGTTGTATTTGACCATTTGTAGTAGCATGGTGACTAGAACTATCTATTTTGCAAATGTCATCTATTGACCTCCTCCTCTAGAGGATCCTTGGTATGTATTATATTGAGAAGACATATTTTCTCCACCATAGGATTGTGTGGTCTACTTCAGAGGTGTTGATTTCCTTCATTTGATAATAACTAACTCATTATCAAAATTCCACATGAGACTCTTCATGTCGTTGATGTTCGCTACAATAAAGGAAGATCCCAACGTGATTTTCTGGGAAGCGGGGTACACGTACATAGACTATGGTGCAATTGACATCAGTTGCATACTAGAAGTGCTTGGAATAGATTCTTCATGAGGACCACTAGAGATTTCTACAAATATAGGCATCAGAGGTTGTGGTGGAACCTTACTTCCATCGATCAGACTATTTTCCATGCACACAACCAACTCATATTCATTAGGCAATATATCCCCTCCCATGGATGTTATCATTACTAGGATGTCTGAATTGAGAGCCTTTAGGTAGAAAATAAATTCCATTGTGGCTAGGTGATCAAGTAGTTACAAGGATCCTTTACCAAGTTTTGTGGAACCTAGTGTTGAAATCACTCATGGCCTCTTGCAGAGCTCTCTTGATGGTTATTAGTTGATGTAGCAATGAAGAATGATCTCCTTTCTCTTAGAAGCACTCGAACAACCTTTCTTCGAGCTAATCCCAGGAAATGATAGAGCCCAAGTCCAAATATCAAGACCAATATTGGCCCTTTCCTTTAAAGGAGGTAGCTAATAGCCTCAGGGTGACATTTTCTTTCACTATGTTATATACCCTACATACCTCCACTATATCTTGAAGGTGTTAGGAGTTAGTGGGTATGGAAGGCCATAAATTTGGGTGTGTAGGTGGTTGTATCAGATTACCACTATCCTAGGTTATGAAATTTCTAGGAGCAGGGGCAGCTACATGAGCCATAGGGAAATGATTCCTATGAATTAGGTATATAGGTATTATGATTTGGAAGGTTGAGCCTCCAAGTGGAGTAGATAAGGCTCTGGATATTGGGCTCTTCTCACTCTATTGCTCCTTATAGGTGATACAAAACCTTTAAGTCTTCTTCTCCTAGGTATTGAGGCAGGTAACTGGGAGTACTATAAATGAACTCTTGAAGATGCTCTAGTTTGGATTATGAGCATTAAACTTCCAGTTTCCTTCCTTAGCCTGATTTAAGAAATAGTTTTGACTTTTGATCAGGCATTTAGAGAAATTTGTGTCCCACCTGGTGTGGAATAAAAATAACAATTGATCATGAAAGCTTGTGCCTCTCACATTCTCTTAGGAAATTCAGTGAGTGGAGGATTGATTTTCACCTCACTGAATACCTCCAAGACTTTTTATAGAAAGTCATCTCTTCTTTGGGTTTTTCAGAAAAGGGTATAAGGAAATGTAAACATAAAATATAAAAATGACTATGCACCAAAGTTATTACAACATTTCAAACCTAATCTTTCCTATGAGTGATATAATTAGACATAGAATGTCACAACCCTTCATTATTGGGAAGAGAATGAACAAAAAATGCTAACAAGCAGAGTTTAGACTTTCAAATCTTCCTATAGGAAGTGTTCATTAAGGTCTGACCTAACATAAAGATTTCCAAAGTTACCATAAAAATGTTTAGAAATTGTATAAACTCTCTCTCCTTATATAACATGATATAACAAAACCATAACCCTTTAGAAAAATAGAGAATTCCACTAACATAATCCAACTTTCACAAGTTATTATTCTAGCATATAAGACTCCATCATGGAAATCAAAACTTAAACTATTTGAATTCAACTTGCTTGACACAGTGTTTTATTCAAAAATAAGGAAAGGTTGATAATGGCCATACATGCTTAGTATCAAAGATTTCTTCCAAATAATTTGTGCTTAAATATCAAATGAACTTTTAAATAGAGGTTAGATTCCAATATGATAATAGTTTGAGCATAAATGATATAACATGCCAGAGAAAGTTAGTTCTACAACTCTACTTCTAAAAATAGTTCTTACAACCTAAGAAAACTAAAGAAACTTTCCTTGGAAAAGGAAATTGAAACTTGGAACTAACCCATTCCTTTTGTCACTACCTCTCATTTATAGTTGTAGAAAGAAGAAAACACTACCACAACATGGAAGTAATTGCTACAAGGTGTTGGTATTTGATAGCACATGATTTGATCATAGATCTTTAGCTAGGTAACAACAATATTTTCTCATCAATTCTCAACTACTGTATTAATGTTTTTTAGATATTTAGCAAAGATAGTTATTTGAAAATGATCAAATCTTAGAAAATAGCCTAGAAAATGTTTAGTTGTCTAGCCATGTAACCCAGTGGCGCTGACTCAAAGCTTCCATCTCGAAAACCAAAAAGGGCCAACAAGATCCCACAAACTCCTAAGAAAATTGCTTTATAAAATTACAAACTACTCACAATGAAGAGATGACATGTAAAACAACCAGAAACTCTCAAACGTATTGTGGATACTGATTTTGGTATCCAAGGGTTCTCTAACTCTTTTAGAGATTTTCACCTAAAAGGAGATAAATGGATCCAAAATGTGTAATTTCTACACTAAAAATAAATACAAGGATGGATGTAACATTCCTAAATACAATGTATAAATGTACTAAACTAAAAAAGAAAGATGATTGTTAATGCAAAACCTAAGATATGCAATTTTTTTGAAAACACAGTGATGTATGCAAAAAAACCTAAGAATTCAAGTAAACAATGATAGAATTAAACAAGAGTAGAGAGGTGCACCTGGAATCTGAAGTCTAATGTATAGAGGCTCTAGCATCCTATCAAGTTGGCTAGAAAAGCTGACTAGGACACTTACGCCAAGCTGGGCAACTTAGTCTAGTTTTTGAGAAATTCTACTAGAATAGGGATCAACCAAATGGGTATCAAGAAATGAAAAAACCACTTTTTATGCTTGATAGTGGGACTAATTTTCCACAAATGGTGACTTAGTCCACTTGGGAATCTCAAGAAATTTGGGATAGGATTTTGTAGCTTTCGGTCTGCACTTCCCTTCCTGATAGGTGTCTAGTTCACAAACTATAAAAAAACAAGCTACAAGAGGTCTCCAAGCTTCAATTAGGGATTTTTTGACTTCGAGGAATTTTATGGATGGACACCTTTTTGACACCTTTCTCATTGACAAATCTGCATACAAGACCTGCAAACACACATGCAAGGAGAGGAAAAAGGGTTAAGGGTTAGAGTATAGGGGTTTTCCTTGGTCAAGCCAAAATTTGTTAATCAAACCCTAGATAATGGAATGAAATAGAAACAGAATGATGAATAAAAACAATGCAATGTTACAAACTTACCAAGCCTTGATGTAGAAATCTGAAGATATACAAGAAGTGCTCCTATGGATGACTTGATAATGCTTAGATAGCATTAGATACTTGGTAATTGCTTGAATAATGAATTAGGATGCTTGGAAATGAATTAGGTAAATGGGGGATAAAAAATAAGAGGAAAAACCCTTTATTTATACTTGATTTTCTAATATTTCCCAAAAATAATACATTATAGGCTGACTTCAATGGTAAGAGAATAAAATCCCACCAAAAAATTAAAATTAATTTGATTTTTTTTCCTAGTATGACTAAGTTGCCCTAGGTGGCAACTTGGTCCCACTAGGGAAATTTTATGGGGTGTCGGGGATTAAAATGTATTTAATAAGTTTTAATGGGAATATTCTCAAAAATACACTTAAGTAGGGTTGGAAAGTGCATTAAGGGGTCATTTAAACATAAGAAAGAGTTGAATAAGTGATGACTAGTCTACAAAAGCATGAGAGTTTGTTACAACTCTTTTCAACAATTTGAAATAAGACTTGGTAAGTGATAAAAAGGGGTTATTTAAGTGAATTATAATGAAAGGGTCCTAGAAAAGTGTGAAAGTGGGTTACAACACTTCACAAAAATTTTATAGGACAACCTAGAATTATTAATGATTCTCAAGGGTCCAGGACCTAATGTGAATATGTTGACCATATTACAACATTAACTATAGGAAAAATAAAGCCAAAGTCTATAAGAAAGACTCAAGTGAGCATAAAAGTGTCCAAATATACATTTTTTGGTGACACATTAAGCTCCCACTTTAGTGAGAGGATGAATTTGCTTCAAAATCACACTAAAGTAGCCCAAATTGCACATCAGGAAGAATCCAAATGTACTCATGCTGGTAAGATGGGTCAACAATAATCAAGATGGATGATTAATCCCCCAGATCAAGATCCCATGGAAAACCAAACATAAACACAAACGAACACACAAGAGAGCGATGAAAAAGAATGAAAGAGAGAAGTCAAAAGGAAAAAAAGTCAGATCAAGCTTCTATCATTTTTCCAGCCTATTGTGGATCACATCTAAGCTATTTGTATGGAAAAATAAATGTATGACTCACTCTAAGGTGATAGAACTCATGGCTATTTGTTGAGTGAGAAGGATAAAAAGGTGAGAAACATATACTCATGGTTGGTATACACTCACATGCATGCAAGTGGCTATGGGAAAAAGTCATGCCTCAGAATGGGCTTCCCACTCAACCATACCAAATTTATACCTCGTGATAACTTTAATAAGGCACCACAAAATAAAATGAAACTTTGAGCTTCATGAGACAAGGAAAGCTTTGTATGCTTGAAGCTCATGAACAAACAAAATGGCACTACATGAATGCAAGCTATGTTATGCAAGGTGGCCATATAACAAATGAAAAATTCAAAAGGAATGTTCAAAGGAGTATTTTTTAGTTCATGCAAGGTCTTAGCTTAGGCAACGTTGTATCTAATGTCTCTAAGAGAGGACCAATCAAAGGATAGAAAATTCACTAAAACTTAGGGGATGCAGTTTGTCACATCAAGCCACTAAGAGTAATGTAATATGCTAAGATAGATCACACTCATGAAGGACACTACACCTAATGTCATCCACAAAGCGACAAACATATCGTATGAAGTAACAAGGCTGAACTAAGAACCAAGAAAAGAAAGGAAAATGAAAAATAATAATCCCAATATATTCCCCCACTTTAAAGGAATTGCTACACACTATTTTGTGAGCGATTACTTTAAAGTAGTAAATGAAAAATGCAAAAATCTAAGGAAAGAAGACATGAGAGCCAACTTGCAAAGCTCCTATTCCAAGTCATAGGTTTTTGAGGAAGGCTGAATAATGCAAGAGAAATGAAAAATAAAAAGGAAGGAGTTGCCCCCAAAATGAAAACACCAAACACATAAGGAATCTATGGATTCTAGGTTAGTATGTTATTTTTTACGATATTTTGTAAAGAGTTCAGAACTATCATCATTCCATGAATACATAGAACTAGAAGAATGACACAAAGAGAGGGAAAATAGAGAAAAAAAAATATTTTTTTGGGTCAACATGAAAGAGACATAATATGTCTTAATGCTTTGCATCATCCCCAAAAGGAAAATACAATCAAATGAAAATAAAAGGTGAAAAAGAAAGGAAAATCTTTTGGGTCAACACGAAAGATACATTATGGTCTCAATGCCTTGTGTCATCCCCACAAGGAAAACACAACAAAAAGACAAAGGAAAAGGGAAAATAAAAATAAAAAAGGGGGCCTTTTGGGTCAACATGAAGGAGACATTTCAATATCAATTCCTTGTGTCATCCCCAAAACGAAAGCACAAGCAAAAGCAAAAAGAAAAATCAATGCATGGCATTTAAAAGAATGAAGGTACAAATAGAAGAATGTCACAAAGAGAGAAAAAATTAAACACACAGCATGGGGGAACATGATACACACATGCAAAAGAAAAAGAAAAAGAAAATGCTAAAGACTAGTAAGGAAAATACAAGTCAATCATTGAGCAAGTCATCCACCTCCCAATCATGTTTAGGATATTCCAAGGGCAGAACACTAGCCAAAGGGACAAGTCTAAGTGCTAAACTAGGGGAAGTACTAGGTTTTACAATTATTTTAGGATATTTTTCATTTAAGCTCATGGAAAATGAAAATAATGTATTCAAATCATTATGCACCACTTCGGCGCTTCTAGTGATTTCATCATCATCATTCAAAATAATCATGATAGGAGGACAAATGATAATGTCCAATGAAGGGTGTATAATGAGTTGTGGTTGTTGTATTGGATCATTTTATTGTGATTGGGGAGGAGGGTCATCATGCATTACTTTTGTCACGTGTGGATTTTTATTTTCTTTAATTTCTTCATCTTGTGACTGGAGAACACGGTCACAACGCCAACGCCTACACTCCCTAGCTCCTTGGTTTCTTTTGGTTTTAATATCAAGTTGTGCTTGTGAAGGAGTGGGTTGATTAACCATTGGTTTATTTTCTTCCCTAAAGGGAGGAACAAAAGAAACCATGGAAGGATATTCATCCACTAAGTTCTAAATTGTTTTATACGTGGAGGTATGACAAAGTTATTATCATTATCTTGTAGTTGTTTGGACGATGTGTGGGAGGTTTTAGGTGTTGGTGGAGGTTGATGGGTTGGTTCTTGTTTAGGTTGAATCATTGTTTCATCTAGGATAGGAGTGTTGGAAGTGAATGGGGATGTTTTGTGAAGGGACTATTCTATAATTTTCTTTGCTTTAAAATTTTGGTAAGCAATACAAAAGAATTACTTGTGAGGTGTTATAGGTTCCATGGGCTCAGGCCAAAAGGATTATAAGGAGAAGTTTCCTTTAGAAGACAAATGGTTAAATCCACTATGGTCAACAATGAATATGTCATTGTCAAGCAGAAACTTGAAACATTTGTGTATGTCCAAAGGGACAACTTTCATTGAGCAAAGCCATGGACGGCCTAGCCTCAAATGAAACTGGTATGATTGTGTGATGATAGAAAATGTAACATCCACTATCTTAGGTCCTATCTATAATGGGAGGAAGATTGATCCTATCATAGGGAAAGTAAAACCATTGTGTTTTTTGATCCATGCTCTCGATTTTTCATAATTTTCTTGATCAAGATCATGCAATACCAAAAATTCATCAGTGATCAGATTCTCTCCATAGGCATGATATATGAGTATCCCATTAGTGGGATTATCATAAATACAACTGACTATGTAAAGAGTACCATCGAGAAGATTCAAAAGGATGTCCTTAGAAGAGAAAGTAATATCAAGAGATTTATTAGGTTGGCCCTTACAAGGGATAAGATCTATCATGCCTACCATTTCATTCATAAGATTAATAGTAGTAGTATGTGGAATAGAATCAAAACGTATGACATCTATATGAACATTCATCACTTAATTGTTTTGATTTTCACTAGATTTTGATAAATAACACATTATGTTTGGGCATTGGATTAGTAAAAAATTCAAATTTTGATTGGGTGGGGCAACAGACGCATTGCCTTTAACATTAACATTTGAAATGAATAGACAACCAAAATCAATGAGATCTTGTACTAGGTGTTTAAGACACTTACACTATTTTGTGTCATGTCCATTTTTTCTATGATAATGACAATAAGTGTTGGGTTGAAATGTTTGGGGAAAATTATTAGTGGGATATAGTGGTTTAACAGTGGGTAAAGTAATCATTTGTTGTTGTATAAGTTGGGACATTGTGTTATGAAGAGTATCTAGTAAAGGTGTAAACTGTTGTTTTTAATCTCCATAACTATAAGGTATCACAAATTTAATAGTTGATACCTTGTTGTTGATAGGTTGAGTTGGTTGTTGAGGGGGGTGGAACTATAACAACCCTTTTCTTTGTTTTCTAAATGGTTGTGAATTGTTTGGGTTGGCATGTTTGGATTTCTCAGCTTGACTAGACATGGACTTTCCATCATGACTGCTAACCAAATTGTGATAATCACAAAGGGTGGTACACAAGTGCATAAAGGAGGGAAATTTCATCATTGCATGTCCATCTTGAAGTTTAGTTTGCAAGTTTTCAATAAACACCTTTTGAAGATGTGGATCATAAATCTTGACATTGATTTGAGAGTAAAGATATTGGTATCGTGAGATAAAATTAGTTAACTTTTCCTCTTCATGTTGCTTTCATCTCATAAAATAGGTCAAGTTCTTCTTTGGAGTCATATGCACTTGGAAATTACATTTAAATGCATCAAATAGTTCATTGAATGAATGATTTGAGTTGTTTGGTAAGGATGAAAACTATTCTAAGGCAGTGTCTTTTAAAGACCTAGGAAATAGTTTTGCTAACAGTTTATCAACTAGGACAAAGCCACTAAATAAGGAGGTGTAAGCATTAATATGATTAGAAGGATCAATCTTCCCTCCATACTTCTCAAATCTAGGCATTTCTATTCATTGTGCCATCAGTGTTTTCATAGTATTTCTCAGGATAGTGGGCTGCTACGAACATAATAAGTAGGTGGTTCATTTTTGTTTTGGTTGATGGTGGATTTTTTTTTTTGAATGGAAGAGACGGTTTGGAATTTAGTTGTGTTCTAAGAGGGTCATTGTAAGTGGTGTGATGGGGAAGGGAATATGGTGATGGAGTGTATGTAGTGGTAGGGTAAGTGAATGAAATGATAATAGATGGTATGGTGGAAGAGGAGCAAACATGTGATTCCACATGAGAATTAGGAATGCTAGCAAGAATAATTGAGGAAGGTATCACATTACTAATGGATTGCATGATGTTACAACTTAGGGAGTGGTGTAGGTAGGTATTGATATAGTGATTGAAGGATGAGGAGTGGTAGGTCCTCCTCGACTAACCACATTGTTTGTTGGTTAAGATATATTGGAAGTGGAAGGAGCATGTGTTTTGTACATCTCAACAATTATTTCATAATGCTTAGGCCTTCAACACTTTCAATCAAGCAATGGATGTTTTCTATAGTAGGAATCACAGTGGTTGAAATGTTTTCAAGACACAAGTTATGTTGAAGATGTCTTAAGTCCTCATGAATGTTAATTACTTTTTCTTACGGAATGTGATCATTTTGTGTGTCAACTTGCATGTTATTGGAAGGTAAAGTATTGCTAAGCGTAGGGTCCATTCCTAGTGTACTAGTTGTAATACAAGGAGTCGAAGTGTTAGATAATCCAAGATCCAAAACGAGTGTATTATCCTGGGATAACAGGAATCTCGAGCTTCTTCTCACTAAGTTATTAGTGTAGACACCTAAAAATGACCTAGGCCTGCAAGCTTCATTTTTACCACTTTTGTCCTAGCATAATTATGACATTTAATTATGTCTTTTGTCCACATTCGACTATTGGTTAAATAATTCATAATTGTTTAATTAATTCATGTCATTTTATTCTTCATGATTATTAAATAAATAAATCTTATTTATTTATGAAATACGTTATTGATTGTCTAAGTCTTCCCTTAATTAAATAAATTTCTTAATTTATTTAATTACCTTCTATTCACTTTATTCTTCCTGATTATTAAATAAATAAGTTTTTATTTATTTAATATGTCACTAATTGTCATAATTAAATGAATTAATTAATTAATTAAATTATTAGTCTTATCTCCTAACTTAAATAATTAAATTTAATTATTTAATTGCCAAATTTGAAGTTCTTCTCATTTTAAATAAATTAAATTATTTAAAATGTCATCTCACTCTTAACTAGAAGCTCATTTTGGTAAATAATCCGAAAATTGATTATTTATTAGTTCACAAATTTCACATTTGGAATTAATTTAATTCCAAATTGGTAACTTTCCTCCGGAAATTAACTGATCGGGCAAGTTCTTGATCTTTCCAAAAATGATCTTTAGACCGGTCTTTATCTTCTTCATTTTTGAAAATCTTTATTTTTGAATTAATTTCCTCATTTATTCTCCACTGCTGATTCAATCTTCTTAGATGACATCTCAACCGCTCAATTAATGACTTTTCCCTAACCCTAATTAGGGATTGTCAGATTTAATCTGGGCCTCTGATTTTAGGTCTTTGTCAGAAGTCAATCTCGTCCGTCCATTCAAAATGGCATTTTCTATAAAATGCTATTTTGCTCTCATTTCTAGATTACGCACATAGATTACAATATTCTAGCATATTAATACTTAGATTAATTTGGCATTTTAGAGTCATTTTGTCATAGACATAGGCATATGCATTTAGATTCAAATCCTTCAAAGCTTGTGTAGGACTTAGGCTTTATTTTCAGATTGCTCACATGTCAAATCTGAGGGCAACACAAATCAACAAGTTAGAAGGTACTATCAAGGTGAATCATGGAAACTCCTATAAATGAAACGTATATTTGTTCTTCTTTTTAGTTTTCATTGTTCTTGATAGATCTTTGGGTTTATTTTATATGCTTTATTGATTGATAATCTAATCCAAAAATTTACCCTTAGTTACATTGGTGAACCCGACATATTTTAACACATTTTGAGAAATCTTGGAGTTGGATTCTTTTGTTACAAGTTTTGTTTGTTTTTTGTTGCAGGTTTGGCATCATTTTGGATAAAGCCCTAGTTCTCAAAGATTCGACCATAACTTTCAAATGGCTATGTATTTTCTCACAAAAGAAATTATGCAACTTGGGGACAATATTACACGCTTTCATTCCAAAAATCATGATTTTTGGATCTGCTTTTAATTTTGTATAATTTATTTTCTATTTTTCATGAAAAATTAATTTCGAGAGAAAATAATCAAATTTTTTAGATATGTTTACCTTTCTGGAAAACTATTTAAATTTTAATATGGGTCTATTCTTTATATTTTAAATTTGGATGCGTGATTATTAGTCAAAAAATAGATCTTTTAAAATCTAGGTTTACAAAAGATTTGCTTATATCTCACTCACGGTTTCAGATCTACTCACAAATTTTTTGTTACAAATTTGGGATGACATCAAATGACTCCAATAAAAAAATCAGAATTTAAAGAGCTGTTTTGCATTTTTTATAATTTTTTTATGAGTTTTCATAAAAAAATAATTTCAGCTGCAAAACAACAAATTTTTCTAATTTATTTAAATTTTTGGAAACCTCTTGAGATTATAGACATGATTTATTCTCTACATTTTTCATTTTACGATCAAATTTTTTTCTAAAAATCAGATTTGTTGTGACTAGCTAACCCTCTAATAGTAGTGATCAATTATCTTGCTAGGGTTTGTTGTTGGTTTTTTGCATGTGCAAGAAATAAACATTTCAAAGGACACATTGGATCAAGTGGACAAAAAAGGATGCATCTAACTATTTTTTGCAGATCAATAGTCGAAGATCATTATTAAACTACTAATGTGTGGTCTTGTAGGTTCGAACGTCAAAGACTAAACAACAAAACAATGTGTTTGTCTTTTTTTTAGTATAATACACATTTCCTTTGGTGCAATTAAAATGAACTTGTCTTTCTTCTATGTCTGAGTGTGCTTGCAAAATGGTAGGTGAGTATGCTCTCACCTTGTGAAAAATTAGTGATCAGAAAATCGGACCAGTTTTTATCTGTCATTACCTTCACGACTTGGTATATCAGAGTATCCTCTCCCCTTGCGCTTTCGGGCGATCTTGGGTGTAAGAGAAATGGTTACTAACTCTAGAAATTGGGCCTACCTAGGGATTTCATCACCCCAACGTGACTCAAACCGGCAATGAAGCTAAGGCCAAGCTACCCCCAACCAGTATATAAATGTGAATCTTAAGGGAAAACCTAAGATTACGAGTGCGGATGTGTCATACAGACAGAGTAGTACTCCCTTAAACCCTGTTGAGCTTAACCTCTTTAGGCTGGAGTGCCACCTAATTGGTGATTAATCTCTTGCCCCAAGTATGGCCACTTGAACGGGGGTCCCGAACTAAACACCTTTGTGTAGTAAGCCAAAGACCTTCTATTTGCTAGCGCAGCACTGGTCAGTGTGAAGGCATCCACACTTTCACAGTTTGTTGTAGAGGTGATCAATCTACCATGGGAGTTTCATGGGGGTTGGAAGCTTGGTAGGCCTAAGAAGAGAGTGCACTGTAAGGGGGAGCCCGTGTAGCCAAGCTTCTGAATTCACACGCTATAGATATGCGGTTGGAGAAACCTACGTGGAATCTAGTGAATATTGTCCTGGCCTAACCTAGGATTGTACTTGTCTTATGTGCGCTTGCTTACATTCAAAACATTGTGCTTGTCAAGTGCTTGTTGGATTACTCAAACATTATACACAACAGTCACAAATCTTGACACAAACAATCAACCTTAGACAACTTAGACTTTTTAGCAAAACATTAAAACAAAACAAAAAAAAACAATCTCAGTCCTCATGTTGAACTTAGACTTTGCATTGTTCATCTTAGTCATCATTTTGAACCTAGACCTTGCATTTGTAACATTAAGTCCTTAGTAAAACATCAACATCTTTGTCCTCAGTCAAAATTTTGGCTTTGATCACCTTGTCATCTTACATCAATCATTTCCTTAGACAAACATTATCATCACCTAGTCATCCTAGTCGACATTTTAGGAAACATAGTCTTGCATTTTTCATCCTTACCGAAAATCCAAAAACATAGGCTAGTGTCATCCTTGCATTTACTTTTCATTCTCATCATCCTCATTTGAACAAATCCCTTTTACAGTTGAGACTAGGCCTCAAAGACAACAACGAAAAATGGAAAACTTTGGACAAGATTTCAATCCCAACATCGATAATAACAGTTGTGACACAAACCAACATTGGACTTTTTTGACCCATTTCACAACATGAACAGACAAGCTTCCATGAACATTTCATCTTCATCACGAAACCCTTCTAAACCATTCATACAAAGAGACCAAAATGGACAAGTATATGCAGAAGACTTAGAAGCTACAGCGCAAAATCCTGATATAGTCTCCTTTGTAGAAAAATCAATCTTACGTGACCCTCAAAGGTATCTAGCCATGCTTTTGGACCAAGGGGCTAAGTTACCACGAGACTTTGACATAAATAATTTACCACCTCCATCCATCTACCCTCACTACCAAAAGTCACTTAACACCATCCATGACATTAGTCCACAACAAACATCCATTAATCAGCCTTATCCTAACTTTGACAGGGAAGTCAATTGTCCGCTAGTCCATTCCATGTCTCCACATCATATGCTAGTCCTTCATCTATTAATCCCGTCCAAGTTTGTATCCCTTATCAATCATCCACCAACTCATGTCAAGTCCCCACATCATATTACACCAATCCAGTCGAAGACTCCATGTCATCTCTAGTCCAATACTCCATGTCATATCCTAGTCCTTCTCATACTAGTCCAGTCCAAGTCTCCATGTCCTATCCTAGTCCTTCATCCATTAATCATTTTCAAGTCACCCCCTCACAAGCCACATCTAGTCATGAAAATTCTATCATTACTCAAAGTCAAAGCCCATTTATTAAACTTGAGGATACATGTCAAAATGAAAGCCCAAAGCATGACCTTATAATGTCACCCTCATGTCAAGAACAAGGTAGTCCATCCCATGACCCTATCTCAAAGTTCATTCAAGATGTCCTTCAAAATAATCATGACATCCAAAACACACCTATCCTTAACAAAAATTCCATTTCTGATTATATCATCTACGATAACCCCATCTTTGACCAAGATCCTATTATTGACCAAGAAATCCAAGACGATCCAATCCTTGACCTTTACGCCATTCATGATCAAACACTTTCTGACCTTCTAAAGGCCTCAAATATTGACACTTCCCACGATGAGACACTTGCCTCCATGGGACACATAGATGATATTCCTCCAGAACAAGAATCTTCCACTAGGGACATGCTTGCATATCATCAAGTTATAGCTAAAATCATTCGACTCTATGACACTAAACATAATGATGGCTTTGACATTGCCTTGGAAGCACCAACAGAATCATCTAAACTTGACATGTCACATTATCAGACCAAAGATATCATTCAGGAATATGTCCAGCATGACAATGAAGCTAAGACACTTTATCAACTAGGGTCATCTATCTTTGTTAGAGCAAGCTTTCTTGCAAATGAAAATATTACAAGTGAGAGTGTCCATAGACATCATGATGGGTTAGCATCTTGCTTTCAAAACAATAAATACCCCATCGCAAACAGAATCTTTCAAAGCATGCAATATCAAGGCAAAGGACTAGGCATACATGAGCAAGGCATTCTAGAACCAATACAGCTTCAAGAAAATTATAGACATCAAGGTCTTGGTTATTCCTCAGATAGCAAATCAAATGATGTCAGTGGTACCTCCTCGATACTGGGGGCAACCTTTTTAGATACAAACATCAAAATGGAATCCATGAGAAATCCTTGTCATAAGATTGCTACGAACACCCTATCCACCCACACCATAAATCATCATTTTCAACCTTCCCTTTTGAACCAACAAAAACAAAAGTCTTACAAGTCAAAAGATCAAAATCAAATGTCAAAGGCCATTGAATCAAACAAAAGGACAAGTGGACAAATGAAATTAAAATGGATCCCAAAGAAAGATGGATCAAACAAAGACACCAAGTCAAATACAAAAGTCAATCACAATGTGGAGCCACAAGACAAGAGGACTCCCACATACAACGCATGTCCACCTCCTTCAAAATGGTCATCAATCAAGGTATATAAAAGTGTTGGTTCCAAATGCCATCCCTCCAAAATCTGTTGTCCACCATACCAGGTTTGGAAAATAAAATGTCATTTATCCAAATGTCCAAACAACCTTTCCACATCTACCATCATCTGTCATAATCCTACATCTCGCCTAAAGTCCAAAAATTCCATGTCACAAATTTGTCACATCATGGCAGCAACTCTTTACCAAAAGGACTCTCATGGCACTCTATTGCGATGTGCATATTTTGATAAGGCCAACTCTAGTATCAAAAAGGATCACAATGACATCGATCAGTTGTATACAAGCGCTACGATCCTGACAAGATAACTACTTCAGACAGGACATTATTAGCATATCATGGCACCAGTCTCTACAATGGAACCATCAATGGATTCAGAACAATCAGTGGTCATCTAAAGCATCCAGGCTATCCACAAATATCAAAAAAAAAAAATTGAAAAATTAAAAAATCATCACCTTGATGAAAACCTGGTAAACAGGCATCTTGGAGACACCAAAAAAATCAAAAATTCAAGAGAATAGTAAAGAGAAATTTTTTTTCCTATGGTGAAAACCTGACAAACAGGCGCCCTGGATAAGTACCATGATGAAAACCTGGCAAACAGGCGTCATGTGTAAAATAAATCGTCTATGTGGAATTTTATACTTGGGGGCAAGTCATCTCATTTTCCCATTCCTTCCTCATGACATTGATGTCCATCTAAGCCCTATCATTTCCATGCATTTTTTCCACCTACCTTGGTCTTGACATAAAACTGGCACACATAAATCATGCTTTGGGAAAACTCTTGACATGTCTATCCTTCTGTCATACATGATTCATGAAACATCATGTCATTGACCATCATAGTCTTATTGTCCTTATATGACATAGTCCTTGAAAACCATATGACATTCCCTTAGTCTCATGTCTCCCGTCTTTTACCAAGGCCACCCCCTATCCTTTCATGCCTATCACCTATCTTGGCTTTCCCATGTCAAACGATCTAAGGATGCTCCATCATCCCATCTAGTCCTAACCAAGTCATTCCAAATGCAATGAGTCTAATCCATACAAGCACATTATCCAAAATTATATGTGACTTCATTCCTAGCCTAGCTGTAGACCTCCATACTTTTGTCACATTATCGTCATCGTCCTCACGTTGTTTCGGGATGCGTCCTTCCCATGTCAAACAATGTTGTCGTCACATGTCAATTGGTATTCAGCTTGACTAGGGGCACAATCATGTTTGTCCTTGGATTCTCATGTGTAGGCATTAGTCATATGCATTTGTCATGATCCTCTTAAATGTCAAAATCCAAAAAAATCATAAAATGACAAAAAGACCAAAAACATTATAAAATGTCCTGAAAAAAGACAAAAACATCGTAAAATGTCCTAAAAAGGACAAAAACATCATAAAAAGTCCTAAAAAAGACAAAAACATCATAAAATGTCTTGAAAAAAGACAAAAACATCATAAAAAGTCTTGAAAAAATACAAAAACATCATAAAATGTCCTGAAGAAAGACCAAAAATATCATAAAATGTCCTAAAGAAAGACCTAAAAATCATAAAACGTCTTGAAGAAAAACACAAAAACATCCAAATCAATGTCAAAATCCTAAAAATGGAGTCAAAGTCAGTCATGTCAGTCAGTCCATGTCATTGTCGAACTACGTTGTCTCTGCGCATTTGCTATGTAAGCAAGGCCATCAGTTGATGAGTCGTCGAGACATTAGGTCAGTCCTTCTAGGTTGGTCCAAATAAAATCACGATATTTGTCACAATCATCACATCGGTCAAATAAGTCAGATAGTCAAACTCAGACACAAGACAGTCATTCGAAACGTCAATGTCAAAATTGGTCAAAATCAGATAGCACAGTTCAATCAATCATATAGTCAACATCAGTCAACTTGCCAAAGCATATTAGTCAAAACAATGTCAATCTCGTCACTCTTTGGTCCTCTTCAAGATGTGTCCTTCTTGGAGTTAGACCTCATCAAAATGTCCTTTGCCTTTTTAGGATGTGTCCTTCCTGATAATAGGCCCCGTCAAACTATCAACACGGTCAAATTGGAAAACTCTTAAACTGTCAAAACTGTCAAATCGACAGGAAATCAATCTTTGGCAAACAAACATTAGCAAACAAAATAAAATGGTTGTTAATCTTTCTGGTCTATCTTGTCTTATCTTTTGACTTTCTTGGTTATTTTTGTCTTATCTTTTTACTGTCTTTTCTTTTTGGTCATGTTACTAGCTACCTCAAGGATGTCCCATGAAGGATTTAGAGGTGCGATGGCATCTCCTGGCCTATTTTATTTTCTATGACTATTGTCTATGGATTGTCTTGACAAAAAGACTGGGGAAACTTCGCCCTTAGTATGAGTTAGGACATTCCTTGTCTGTGACTGTCTGTTTTTCAAGTGGATGACCTTGCACACCTTGTTCTATGTCATATCATGGTGTTTGTTGTTCATTTGTGTCATTTTTACTGCCCAATGATGATTAGGAACAACAACTAGATTAGCACTATAGCAAGATTTTGAAGGATTTGGTCTAGGAACTAACATGCATCTTCTTTAGTCTTGTCATCTTCTCTCACTCATCTCATATAGGAATTGCATCCATATCATCAACCATATCTTTTGCACTAACATTTCTTTGTCTCTTCATATTCCAATCTTCTCATTAATTTCGAGAGCACACCCATGTTCTTGGAACCCATCTTTCCTCTCGAGGGGGCATACCGTAACCCTCCTCGTCATTCTTCCTCATCTTATTTTGCACTAGGGCATATATTTGACTTTATTTTCTTTGTCACAATGCAACATGCAACATTATGACAAAGAGGGGAAAAATGTAGACACCTAAAAATGACCTAGGCCTATAAGCTTCATTTTTACCACTTTCGTCCTAGCATAATTATGACATTTAATTAAGTCTTTTGTCCACATTCGACTATTGGTTAAATAATTCATAATTGTTTAATTAATTCATGTCCTTTCATTCAAGATTCATGATTATTAAATAAATAAATCTTATTTATTTATTAAATACGTCATTGATTGTCTAAGTCTTCCCTTAATTAAATAAATTTTTTAATTTATTTAATTACCTTCTATTCACTTTATTCTTCCTAATTATTAAACAAATAAGTTTTTATTTATTTAATATGTCACTAATTGTCATAATTAAATGAATTAATTAATTAATTTAATTATTAGTCTTATCTCCTAAATTAAATAATTAAATTTAATTATTTAATTGCCAAATTTGAAGTTCTTCTCATTTTAAATAAATTAAATTATTTAAAATGTCATCTCACTCTTAACTAGCAGCTCATTTTGGTAAATAATCCAAAAATTGATTATTTATTAGTTCACAAATTTCACATTTGGAATTAATTTAATTCCAAATTGGTAACTTTCCTCCGAAAATTAACTGACCGGGTAGGTTCTTGATCTTTCTAAAAATGATCTTCAGTCCGGTCTTTATCTTCTTCATTTTCAAATTAATTTCCTCATTTATTCTCCACTGCTGATTCGATCTTCTTAGATGACATCTCGACCGCTCAATTAATGACTTTTCCCTAACCCTAATTAGGGATTGTCGGATTTAATCTAGGCCTCTGATTTTAGGTCTTTGTCAGAAGTCAATCTCGTCTGTCCATTCAAAATGGCATTTTCTATAAAATGCTATTTTGCTCTTATTTCTAGATTACGCACATAGATTACAATATTCTGGAATATTAATACTTAGATTAATTTGGAATTTTAGAGTCATTTTGTCATAGACATAGGCATAGGCATTTAGATTCAAATCCTTCAAAGCTTGTGTAGGACTTAGGCTTTATTTTCAGATTGCTCGCACATCGAATCTGAGGGCAACACAAATCAACAAGTTAGAAGGTGTTACAAAGGTGAATCATGGAGGCTTCAACAACTATCTGGTATTTTTTTTCATTTACATTTGCTTCCTTTGTTCTTTGTAATTACTTTTGGTTTTATTTTCATTCACTGATTTATTAACTATTGAATCTAATCCCAAAAATTACCCTTAGTTACAATTAGCAATAGGATACCAAACACTCATGCAAAAGGTTTCTAAATGCCAGTGGATTGGGATGCAATGAAACTAAGAGCAATTAAAATGATAATAACTACAAGTCTAGAAACTATAATAGCAATGCAATAACATAAAATAGAAATGTAGGAAATGCTCAGAAAATCACAAAGATTATAATGAAAAATGTGTAGAAGGACTAAGTCACCCAATGTGGCGAATTAGTCCTAGTGATGATTGTTTATGATTTAAAAAAAAAATAAAAAATTATTTTATGCTTTTCAGATGCACAAGTGTAGCTAGAGTGAGAAAATGCATAATTTTGTTGTTTTCCAATGAAATACAATGCAAAAAAGCAAGCTATATGAGCTTTTCACTAATGACTTCTTTTAAAATGCTAGGATGCAAATTAAACAATGCAAAACTTAATGGAATGTTGATACAAGTTAAACATAGGATGCAAATGTACTTGAAATTAAAAACAAAATATTCAAAAGTTAGGTTCACCAAAATGTGGACACCGATTTTTGCACCTAAATGGTTTTCTAGCACTTCTAGGATTTTTCAATTAAAAGGAGAGAAATGGATCCAAAATGCATAATGTCTACACTCAAAATAAATACAAGGATGGATGTAATATTTCTAAATACAATTTCTAAATGAACTAAAATGAAAAATAAAGATGATTGTTAATGCAAAACCTAAGATATGCAAGTTGTTTGAAAACACAGTGATGTATGCAAAAGCACCTAAGAATGCAAGTAAACAGTGACGAAATTAAATAAGCCTAGAGAGGTACACCTACAATCTGAAGTTTAATGCAAAGATGCTTTGGAATCCTAGAGAGTTGACTGGAAAAGCTAACTAGGATACTTATGCCAAGTTAGGCAACTTAGTCTAATTTGAGAAAAATTCTGTCAAAACAGGAATCTACCAAATGGGTATCTAGAATTGGAGAAACCACTTCTCAGACCTAGAATTGGCACCAATTTTCCATAGATTGTGACTTAGTCCACCTAGGAATCTTGAGAAATTTGAGATAGGATTTTGCAGCTTTCGGTCTACAATTCCCTTCATGACAGGTGTCTAGTTCAAAAACTATAGAAAATAGGCTACAAGAGGTCTCCAAGCTTCAATTAGGGTTTTGTCTACTTTGAGGAATTTAATAGATTTACAACACCTTTTTGACACCTTTCTTTTTAAAAAATCTATATACAAGACTTGTGCACACAAATGCAATGAGGGGACAATGGTTTAAGGGTTAGAGTATAGGTGTTTGCCTTGGTCAAACCCCAATTTGGTAATCAAACCCTAGGTAATGAAATGAAATAGAAAGATAATGATGAATAAACAACACACAATTTCACAAACTCACCAAACCTTGATGTAGAAATCTGAAGATATGTAATGAAGTACTCCAATGGATGACTTGATAATGCTTAGAGATGCTTGGATACTAGATAATTGCTTGAATAATGAATTAGGATGCTTGGAAATGAATTAGGTAAATGAGGAGTTAAAAATGAGGGTAGTAACCATTTATTTATACTTTATTTTCTAATACTTCCCAAAAATAACACATCACAGGCCGACCTCAAGGGTAAGAGAATAAAATCCCACCAGAAAATTAAAATTATTTTGATTTTTATGCCTAGTGGGACTAAGCTTCCCCAGGTGGCTACTTAGTCCCACTAGGGAAATTTTACTGGGTGTCAGGGATTAAGATATATTTAATAAGGTTTAACAGGAATATTCTCAAAAATATACTTTAGAAGGGACAAAAAGTGCATTAAGGATTATTTAAACATAAGAAAGGGTTGAATAAGTGATGACAAGTCTATAAAAGCATAAGAGTTTGTTACAACTCTTTACAACACTTTGAAATAAGACTTGGTAAGTGATAAAAATGGGTTATTTAAGTGAATTATAATGAAAGGGTCCTAGAAAAGTGTGAAAGTGGGTTACAACACTTCACAACACTTTTACAAGACAACCTACAATTCTTAGTGATTTTCAAGGGTCCAAGACCTAATGTGAATGTGTTGACCACATTACAACATTAAATGTAGGAAAAATCAAGCCAAAGTCAATAAGAAAGACTCAAGTGAGCATAAAAATGTTCAACTATACATTTTTTGGAAACACACTCATGAATATAGCTCCTTGAGAAAATCCTCAATGAGTTGAAACATGTCCCGACTCTCTCCCGAAAGGAAGGTGAAAAATGAAAGTCGTGCAGTCATTACGTGGCACATTGCATAACTTTTCAACAACTTTACTTGAGTTTAGATACATCCAAAGCCCAAAAAATATACAAGCCGAAAATAAAAAATGATTTAGACAAAATGCTTCACACTAATCATTCACAAGCACTCAAGAATTATTTCACAAGAGAATTCAAGAGCAAGTATCAAGCAAAGTTGAAGTCTTGGAGCAACATTATAGTGTTTTTGGCATGTCTCCAAGCTCAGTTTTATTCAAGATCTAACATTTTCAAGGATTGATTATGGTTTCCTATAGTGAATCATGATGGTTTCTAGGTTGGGGAGTTGTAACTATCCATCAATTCAATCCTAATGAATTGTTTCCTAAGTGATTCCATCCTCCATTATCACTCCAATTTTAGTCTAAGGAAGGTACATGCATTATTATGACTTATTAGGGTGATTAGGGATATCCCAAAGTGATTCATTCATCTTCATTTTTCATTCATGCATATCATTCTAACACATTAGAATTGGGTTGTAATGAATTTTAGATTTCCTAATCTTAGATACACTTAAGGTTAGGGTTTATGTTCAAATTTAATTTCAAGATCCATTTTTCCTATCAAGGTTTAATTAGCAAGCTAGGGGTTTGACCAAGGAAAACACCCCATAAGAAAATCAACACTATATTATTTTTTGTAGGTATTCTTACAAGTTCATATCAGAAAATAAGTTTAGGAAGGAAGAGTAGGGATTGGAGAGTAGATCTGGAATTTGACTTTCCAAAAAAGCATAACATGATTGATACGTGCTACAAGTAGCATATGAGTCCTAGTATAGGAAACTTTCTAGATTCCTAAAGATCATGAGTCAACATTGCTATATTCCTATTTCAGTCCTGCAGTGTAGAAAAATGCATACCTTTGCATTTTCACACTTGCTTAAGCTTTCCTTGCTTTATTTATGCTTCTTTATGTCTTAATTGGTCCTATTTTGCATCCACAAGTCCTATGAATTATATCATTTTCTGGCTAATCATGACAAACATCAAAAGATAAATGATCATTTAATGATTTTTTGTGTCCCTAAATTGTGGACTAGGACTAAAATACCACCTATGGAATCTTTTTCCCCAATGGTTCTTGGGACCTTGATTTTGGATGTACCTAAAAAAGGTCCCTCTTTGGAGTCTATGCCCTAATATTTAAGCCTTGGGAATAAGAGGCCACCTAGGGAATTTTTTTCCTCCTTGGCTTATTTTTGGGATCTAATTTCAAATCCTAGCAAGATTTAGCCTCCTTTAATTAATGAATTAATATGTCATCTTGATGTGCTGTAATTTCAAAATATTAAGTATGAATAAGTATAAATGCAAGGTTCCTCCACTCATTTTTCATAACAATTATTCAAGTATTCGTTCATAAGGAAATTTTGAGCATTCAAGAGCAATTCATCAAGCATTTTATTCTGTCATCAAGATTCAAGCATCATGTCAAGGGTTTAGTGCATCAATTCATGTTGTTGAGCCAAGATTGTGCAAGTAGCATTGAAGATCTATTTGCAACCATTTTTCACGTCATATTTAAGGATCCTATATCTACATTCTTCATGGAAACTACATGGTAGATTGCATATTTTCTTTACAAGACATCATCCAAGGTGATATCATTTATATATTTCATATTTCATGCTTCATTTCATTCATTTCATCATCATGTTTAATTGTACCTACAAGGGGTTTGACCAAGGAAAACCCGCATTTACTAACAATCAACAAGATTTTCCCCTCTTGTGTGCTTGTGTTTGCAGGTTTAGGTTAAAAACTTCAAGATCATTTGAAGTGCAAAGTTTCAAAATTGAAAAGTTTCATTAAAAATTTGTCATCTTCACAGAAACTCACCTACAAGCTAAATCTGAAGGCTTCAAACCCTGAGATTAGAGAAGTAGAAAGTGCAAACATCAAGCCTTAGGAAAAAATTTAGAGATTTTAGAAATTCAAAAAAGGACTAATAAAATAGTAAAGGCATCTTAATCATCTTGAGGTCATTTTTAAAAAATCTTCCAGATCTAGTTCTGACATCTGAAGATTCTGCATCTTCCCAAAAAACAACGGTGGGACTAAGAAAATAGTAAATGTGTCTTAATCCTCCAGGTAACACATTTTGGAAACTTCTTTGCATTTTCATAATCCTCACATCTCCAAACTTCCCAGGTACATACCTCCTAACTCAATGTTGCTTATTTTCATTGTTTGCATCTCTCATTTAGCTTGCATAATTAGGTTTTGTGAGTTGAATGCTCATTTGTCTTTTCCAAGCATTTTCTTGGTTGTGAACCCTTAAAAGTTGAAAAATCCCCCTCCTAGGTCCTCCTAATTGAGAATTTACTCACCTTGTGAGGTTGATAGTCAATCCAATTAGGATTTTGAGGACATCCTTGAATGTTAGCTACAAAAAAGTGATGTTCATTTTTTCAACTAATCATTTTGGTGAACCTGACTTCTTGAGCATTCATTTTCTGATTTGGAGTCCATTAAATTCCTAGATCTAGGTTTCATTCATTCTTGCATTGCATCTTGCATTAGTGAAAGTACATCTAGAGTTTCTCATACTTGTATTGGTGAAAGTGCACCTATGGTTTCTCACATTTGCATTACTAAAAGTGCACATAGGTTTAATCTTTTCTTTCTTGCATCATCTTACCTCATTGAAAAACTGAAAAGTGCATTCTTAATCATCCTAATTGCATTTAGAAACATTCTTATTGCATCTAAAATCTGAAAACAAAATTGCATTCAACTTTGCATCCAATTACTTGTCATTAGTTAATTTTTATTTCATTTATTTGCCCACTTTTTTGTTTCTAATCATTAGGTCCCTAGGCAGGCAACCTGGGAACCCTATTAACAACTCAAAATTTTCTATTTTTCTAATAAAAACCTCTCGTAGGAAGAAAAAAAAAAAAAAGCCCTTCCTAGCATCTTAGTCCCTCTATTGGTTTTTGGCTCAGAACCCTGTCTGATTTGTGTGCTCTCTATTCCATTTTCTAGACCCTCCAAATTCCTTCAATAGGACTAAAACACCCTTACTAGAATCTTAGTCCTTGTTGAGTTTGAAGCTACAATTTTTCAAGATCTAAATCTACTTTTTTGTGCTTCCTAAGCCTCTTGGTAGCATATACTATAAGTCTATAAAGTCTCAGGAACGTCTATTTTGTGTATCTAGGTCAAACTCATCAATTTAGGGAACTCAGTTTTTAAACCATTTCAATTACAAGCATCACTAGATCTAAAAATGCTCACATTTCTGAAACTTTGCATAATATGGATGAAAGTACTTTTCACTTTTGCATATAAAAAAGTTTACATTCATAAAACTTTGTATAAGTTTGATAAAATTTCTTTTCTTTTTTGGATATACATTGTTTACAATCTTGAAGTTTTGCATCTTTGGATATACATTGGTTACATTATTAAAGCATTGCATGAGATGGTTAAAAGTGTTTTTCATTTTTGTTCAAACAATGTTAGTACCTTACCTTTCTAGGAACGTTAAGAAAAAATTTAGATCCCCTCCCTATGAGAGTGTTTTAGTGAAAGAGAATACAAGCTTGGAAAATATCATAGTGAAATAGAATAAAAGTTTGGTCATCTTAGAAGAACCAACCTTTGAATATCAAGAACATTTGGTTTGTAGTTCTCCTAAAAACTCTCCTCCTAGGTAAGATATCATAGTGGAATAAAATTATAACATTGACAATAGTAATTCCTTAGATGAAGATGATGAAGTGAAATTAGACTCCTCTTCACTAAGAGATCATGAAAATAATGATAATTCTTCTGAGGTTATGAACATTAGATAACCATTGAAGTACTCTCCCGAGCCTAAACTTATTATTCATCCACCCTCTCAAAAACCATAAGTTCAAAACAAACCCGTCCTTATCCTTGAACCACCTAAGAACAATGTTTCATAGGAAACAAGTTACAATACCATTTCTCATACATACAACACTAGGAACAATTTGCAACCAAGAAAAACACCTTCAACATCCCACCCATTTCCTAATCCTATTTTTCCTAGTGCTCCCCATTTAACTTTGCATAGTGGGAAGGAGTATGATCTTGTTGAACAACTTAAGAATACTCCTGCAAAGATATTCCTATGGGACTTAATTCAGAATTCACCTAATTCTGACACTATGCTTCAAACATCCTTGCAACAAGTTCCTCTCCCTTCTAATGCACAACCAAATGAAATATCACCCCTAATTCAAGGAATAAATATAGACATTATTTTCCACCAAACTGATCTCCCTCCTTTGGAAGTACAAAAACAATGTAATGCTTTCATGATCATAGCTCAAAAAAATAGCATAAGGATAAATCAAACCCTTGTTGATAGTGGCTCGGCCTTGAATGTGTGTAGCGTAAACCTTTTATATAAGCTTGGTGTCGATAAATCAAAATTCCAACTTGTCTTTTTATTTATTAATGGATTTGATAACATTCAAAAATGATTGCTTTGGGTGATCACATTACCTATTAAAGTTGACAAAGTTACATTACAAACCTTGATTCATGTTATGCCTGATGATATTTCATACAATCTTCTTTTAGGCATACCATGGATTCATAAGATGCATGTTTTTCCCTCTACCCTTAAGCGTATCATGAATATTTCTACAACCAACAAATTTTATACAATCGATGCCGATCATGAACCATACAGTTGTTTGAGCATTGAGAAAGGTAAAGATAATCCTTTGAAAACATCAACACCAACTACACAAGTGGAACTTGTGCAATAGAAAGACAAAGAAAAACACATTGAAGAAGTCACAGAGCTACTAGAATATTAGTGGGGTTCCTTATATTTCACACCTACATGCATGGTAGAATAAAAGATCACAACAAAAGATTTTGAAAAGGGAAAGGAAAAAGAAAATCCTTCAAAAGCATCCACCTCAACCACTTTAGAAGAAAAGACAACATACACAAAAAACTTTGATGAAACTAACTATCAACAACCTATGAATCCTAAAGAAATAAAAAATATTTATGGAAAAGGTAATGAGATTATGAAACAACTTGTATATAGTGGAAAAGGATGTGGTGCTAGAGAACAAGGTATTCATGTCCCTCTCAAACCTAAAATGAAAGAAACAACTAATAGTCTTGGTTATTGTCCTTTGATAGAAATAGAAAAGCCTTCACTTAATAGCAAAACTAGTAGTTTTAATTGTTATCATTTGAGGGAAATAGAGAATTCCTTGTTTAACATCAATGTAATCAAACAAAACACTAATGATTGGAATTCATTGAATTTTACACCCTTTTGTAAAGAAGAGAACAAAATCTTGCAATCTAAATAGTATTGTGTAAGTATGACATCTTGTAATAAGCAAGAGATATCTTTGTCACAAAATAAAGGAACATCTTCTATTGATCAAGAGAGCATCTTGGCGAGACTACTCCAAGATCGTTTGATATCCCTTCCTCCAAAAGCACAAGAGAAATTCTACTACAAACATTCATTTTATGCATATCATATATTTCATGGTCATTCTACTAATGAATGTAGGGCTTTGAGTAGTAAAATATAGAAAAGCTATTAAAGCTAAGGATGATTTACCAAGAGTGAAAACACTGACTCTACCTTGAAAGGACCTACTACAGAAACAAAACAATATTCCTCTCAAATTCAACTCTCAAAATTCTCCCACATAAATGCTTACAAGCAAGGAGAAGGAGAGAAAGAATGAGATGGAGTGTTGGATTAACTTTGAAAGTAATGATTTTCAAAGGCCTCCTAGCTTCCCTTTTATACATGGGGGTTTTCCATTTAGGCCACAACCACCAAAGATTACAAAATCCTCCACTTTTCTATATAAAAACAATAATTTCCCCACTTTTAAATAAAACAACCCTACAAAAGTATTAAAATTTTGTTTTAAGCCCTTATTTTATGACTTCTCGGGCTATGGTTGTTAGGGGGTTTGTTTTATTTGCCAAATAAATAACTATATAGTTATTTAGTTAAGGAATTCATGATTAACATACAACAAAATCAACGTGGCACAAATACATTACAAAGATGTTGCATAGCGCAACAGTGGCATGCCCTTTTAGCAACCCGGCGGTTGCAGGTTCAAGTCCCACCAGCCAATTTTTCTAAACCATTTCCAAATAGTATTAAAACAAAAGAAACCTCTACACTATTAATAGTAAAGCCACTATGTGTGACGCAATGGATGGGTTCATGGTTAATGTTGGAGAGGGCAGGAGTTCAACCCCGGGCCATATATTTTTGGTAAACGCAACTAATCGTGGGGAGGAGAGAGGATGAAGGAGGCACATGGCACATCCTCATTGTGCCACATGTTAACCATTGATTGGCTGATGCCATCGAATCAGATGCATCATCAGCTGCCAGCTATCATATGGATGCCACATCAATGTTGACTCAGATGCCACATCACTTGTACCGATGACACGTGTCAACACCTCACTTACCAAACATGTTGATGTCATCCGAGGACTGTATTGCCACGTCACTGTACGACCACCATGTGTCAAGACCTGATTGGTCCATGTATAATGACCCCATCCACTCTATCAATTGCTAATGTATGATTACATCATCATCTATACCCTAGTCAACCTAGTCAACTACAACTTTGACTGACTATATCTTCCATGTACATGCTCCGTTTTCGAAGAAATGAACGTCATCAAAAAGCTCTTGACAAGATTCTCATGATGGTACCAACTTCAACCACTTTTGATGATGCCAAATTTTAACCCTTTTTTTGTCCTTGGCCCTTGAGTTGACCAACCTTTGACCGATGATATCTCGTATGTATGATCTTAGATTTTGACAAAATGAACAATGTTGGGTTCATTTTGTTGAGCCCTTCGATTTGATGTCAATTTTGATCAACTTTGAGATAAATTTTTGCCTTTCTAATGGCTTTTAACTCCCTATTGACCAAATCTTTGACTACACATAACTTGAACAAACAAACTCCTTTTTTGCCCATTCAAGTTACGTTGGATTTAGTTCTTCAAGCTCTTTGTCATGGCATCGCTTCTAAGAGAAACTATAACACTTCAATTTTTAGGTTCTGGAGATCCACCTGGATCAAACCTCCCCACTGAAGAACTTTTGGTCCCCAAAAGTTTACAGTTCCTTCAAATCATCTCCCATCCTACATCTTGCTACTCACCACAGTCTCAACACTAGGACATACATACTGTCGCATTTTCTTATTGAGGTCTTACACTTTAGTAATGTACTATCAACAAGAGCTTTCCTATCACCATATTTTCCCTCTATAGGGGTCTTACATTTCAGCAATGTAGGACTTCATAGCTCATCATGATGCAGTTCAAAATAGAACTTAGCATACCCAAAGTAAGAAGAAAAATGAGTATGGTAAACCCATCTCTTAGTTCTTCTCACGAGGTAGTTCACATTTTTCATCTCTCACCATCTTTTCTATCATGATTCTATTACTTCTTCAACTACTTGAGCATGGTATCTGTGCCTCAACCTGAAATATTCCTTCACCTTTGTAATTTAGAATAGCTGATTGAAAGATCCACCATACAACTTGGGTCTTATTTGTCTAAAGTAACAAGGTCATTAATAAAATATTTCAAGAACTTCAACTGAGTTTGGACCTATCCTCAAAATGACCTCAACTGAGTCTTCAAGCTGAGAACATGCAAGGTCACTATTGACCGTTCTTGAAAACTCTTTGTCTAAAAATGATCTTCAATAGAAGCTTCACACTTGAAATTTGTAGGTACAAGTCGTTAAAAAAACCTACAATAAGAAGTTATAAAGTATTCTCCTTTCTGATTACAAGAGATGTGGCTTTAAGAGCCTTACAAAATCTCAACCTTTAGAAAAATACAACTTCATAAAAATTTGTTACAAACAATTTTATTCAAAGTTTCATACTCCAAACCAAACTTGTCTAGTATCAACATACATATTACCACACTATAAAAAGGTAACATACACAAAGATGACACAACTAGTTAGAGGTAAAGCATTCCTAGCTCTTACAGAGTTGTTCGAACTTTCTTTCTTTCTCTGGTTGCCCAATCTTTTGTTGAGTTTCCTCTTGGAATGCCTCAGAGATCATAGCCTCATTTGCTGCCTACACCTCCACCTTAGGGATCCTAGCTTCATTTGCCACTTGCACCTCTTCCTCAACAACCTGCTATTGGTTAGGTCCTTCAATAGGCATCAATGAGCGGTGAAGCTTGGGGTGCAGCTTCCCACACTTCTTGATCCAATGCCCACTTATCCTATAGTGGGTGTAGTAATTATGAGCTTTGTCCTACCTCTTCGCTTTCTTCTACAAAGATTCTCCATCAAGTGCATGTTTAGCTTGATCAGCTTGACTTTTCATAAATATGGTCTTCGAACATTCTCCACCATCTTCACTATCATAACCTAATCCTTCATAACGGGGTCATTCTATCACCTTGATAGGACTGGCTATTCCTTGAACATGAACTCCAAGGCCTTTTCCTTCGTAGCCCATGTTTGTAAGCAGCTTCATATTGATCCCCTTGGTACATCTTTCAAATGTTGCAAAAATATGATTTGAAGAAGACTCTTCTAGGTAACCACTTTCATTCCTAGAAACATTGAAAAGTTTCAGGTACTCCTATGGAAAAAATGCACACTGACCAACATTAGCTAACTTGAGCCATAACTAGTTCATTTCCCATGACCACAAGAAAATATTGATTTCAGACCCTTTGTAGTGGACTTTTACATAGATGACGTACTATCATTCGGGGTGAGTGGGGAAAATGAGGAAGAAGTATCCTCAGAATGCAGATAGAAGGCACATATGTGAGCACTCTCTGATATAGGAGGACTTCTCTTCTACTCTTCAAGGACCTCTTGTAGTAGAACCTACAGTCTTTCCTTCTCCATGTTACCTTGTTCAAGCAACTGTTTGAGTTCAACATTCTCTAACTGAATGTGACGGTTGGTTTCCTCCAACTCTTGCATCTTATCATACTTCTCCTAATGGTCCCAATAGAGTTCTTCAACCATGCTTTTCATTGACATAAAATCATCCACCATGGATGTATTCAATGTTACGCTTGAAGATTCACCCTTCTCTAATGCCATCTCTGCTTCTGAACTCTAAATGTCCACCTCTCAACTTGGACACTATCACCAAAAGCTAGCAAACTGCTAATCTAACAAACTAATTAAACTAGCAAGCTGACTAACAATCACTTTTGCAAAACTAGCCAAATTGGGCTTGGATACCACTTGATCTAAAATGTGGAAGGGATCTATGACAAATGTTGCTAAGTGATTATGCACAAAGGTGAAAAGATATTAACCAATGGAGTAATAGGAACAATATATAGAGAGAATGATAACACCAAGCAAAGAGAGAGAGAAGAAGACACAAATTTGATTACAGAGTTTGTCCGAGTGGATTACATCTTTGGGTCTAGATCAACCGAGTAACCAATCTATTAGAATGCTCTAAATTAGCAGTACAATCTCCAAAGGAGCCTCTTGCAACATTGCTTTACAAAGAACTATATCCTATCTACAAAGTCCTAAAGAGTATCTCACTCAAATCACCTCACAAAAGCTCTGAAAGCTAAGAGGGATTTACCAAGAGTGAAAACACTAACTCTGCCATGAAAGAACCTACTATAGACACTGAACAATATTCCTCAAATTCAACTCTCAAGATTATCCTACAAAAATGCTTACAAGCAAGGAGGAAGAGAGAAAGAATGAGATGAAAATTTGGATTAACTCTGAAAGTGATGATTTTCAAAAACCTCCTAGATCCCCTTTTATACATGGGAGTTTTCCATTTAGGCCACAACCACCAAAGATTACAAAATACCCCACTTTTATATACAAAAACAATAATATTCCCCCTTTTAAATGAAACAACCCTTCAAAATTATTAAAATTTTGTTTTAAGCCCTTATTTTATCACTTCTCAGGCTATGGTTGTTAGGGGGTTTGTTTTATTTCCTAAGTAAATAAATATATAGTTATTTAGTTAAGGAATTTGAGCTTAACATACATCAAAATCAATGAGACATAGATACATTACAAATATGTTGCATAGCACAACAATGCCATGCCATTTTAGCAACCCGATAGTTTCGGGTTCAAGTCTCGCCGAGTAATTTTTCCAAACCATTTCCAAATAGTATTAAAACAAAAGAAACCACCACACTATTAATAGTAATTCCCCTATGTGTGGCACAATGGATGTGTTGATGGTTAATGTTGGAGAGGTCGAGGGTTCAACCCCTGGCCATATATTTTTGGTAAACATAACTAATCGCATGAAGGAGAGAGGATGAAGGAGGCATGTGGCACATCCTCATTGTGCCATGTGTTGACTATTGATTGGCCAATGCCATCCAGTTAGATGCCCCGTCAGCTACCAGCTATCTTAGGAATTCCACATCAATGTTGACTTAGATACCACATCACCTGTATGGATGACACGTGTCAACACCTCATTCGCCAAACATGATGACATCATTCTATGACTGTACTACCACGTCACTGTACAATCACCACATGTCAAGACCTGATTGGTCCACGTATGATGACCTTGTCCACTTTGTTAGCTACTAACATTATGATGATTTCATCATCCGTACCCTAGTCAACCTGGTCAAATACAACATTGACTGACAATATCTTCCGCGTACGTGCTCCATTTTTTTCTGAAACGAATGTTGTCAAAAAGCTCTTGATGAGATCTTCATGATGGTACCAACTTTTACCACTTTTGATGATGTCAAATTTTGACCCTTTTTCTGTCCTGGCCTGTAAGTTGACCGTCCTTTGACCAGTGATATCTCATATGTACAATCTTAGATTTTGACAAAATGAACATTGTTGGGTTCATTTTGTCAAGCCCTTTGATTTGACACCAATTTCTATCAACTTTGAGACAATTAATTTTTTTCCTTTCTAATGGCCTTTGACTCCCTATTGACCAAATCTTTGACTGTGCATAACTTGAGAAAACAAACTCCTTTTTCACCCCTTCAAGTTGCACTGGATTCAATTCTTCATGCTCTCCATCATGGAATCACTTCCAAGAGAAACTGGAACACTTAAATTTTTAGGTTTTGTAGATCCACCTAGATGAAATATAGCATCTTAAGGCATTTCGTGCTCTTCCTTATGTGGGAGCACCTAATTCCTCTCATCGATACTAATTTGAATTCTAGAATGCTTCTCATCAATCACTTCAGCTCATCCTTGTCCTACACTAAGTGGGGGTAAGGAGTTAGGTAGCCTTTTCCTTGTATGTCACCTATCATTGGCTCTTTTGGCTATCTGATCGCCTTTCATGTATATGTAAGAGCAAGCTTGGGATGTGGATGACATGCCTTAAGTTGGGTCGCATGTGACGTACTGAGTTATTTTTAGCATTGTATCTGTGGGCGAAACCCTTCCATCTTATTGCATGGCATAGCTTATTTGAAACATATGACTTGACATAGGGAATTTTGAGTAAGCTCTCATGTCTTCTACTTTAAAGAGATTACTCACAACAATGGTGTTAGTAATCGCTTTAAAGTGGGGGAATACATCAAAACTCATGTTTGATTGTGTGATTTTCTTATTTCTTGTGATGCATGCTTTCCTTGGTGGTTTCATTGGGTTTAATTTCCTCTGAGAGTGTGATATTTCATTTTCCTCTCTTGGAAACAAGATGAGAGCTTTTGCACTTGTCCTCTCTTGGAAACATTAAGTACAATGTTCTGCAGGATGAGACCTTGTATTTATCCTCTCTTGGAGAAATTAAGCATGATGTTCACTAATAAGAGACCTCACATGAATGAAGTAAAATCCCTTTGAACATCTCTCTTTCTTTTTTTTCATTTTTTTACCTTATTAAATTCATGGAGGTATGGATTTGATATGGTCCCCTAGGGCTCACCTAGTGAACAACTAGCTTCACTAGCCCTTGTGAGTGGACATTTTTCTTTTTGTCCTTATCATATTCATGGGGGTATGATGCTGATATGGACCTCTTGGGGCTCACCTAGGGGACACCTAGCTTCACTAGCCCTTGTGAGTGTGCATTTTATTTGCATAGTGGATAATGTGTTCCACTTGTAAGACATTTTTGGACAACCAACCTAGACTTGGCCCACAACATTTGATAGCCAGTTGAAGCTTGATCCATTGAATATTTCCATTTCTTTTTCCTTTTTCATTATTTTTGTCTTTGATGATGTATGTTTGCAATTTTATTATGGCTTCATAAATCATCCATAAATGTATTCCTTTGTACCTATGTGGGTTTGTCATAGGATCTTGATCATGGTGGCTTGATCATCCCTCTTTATTATTGTCATTCTATCTTACTAGAATTTGTGCATTTGAACCCCTCTTGTTTGCATGGTTGACTACATTAGTGTGAATTTGAAGAAAGTTCATCCGCTCACTAAAGTGGGGGCTAAATTTAGTGTAGCAAAATGCATACCCTTGCATTTTCACACTTGTTTGGGCCTTCCTTGCTTTATTTATGCTTCTTTATGTCTTAATTGGTCCCATTTTTCATCCACAAGCCCTATGAATTATATCTTTTTTTTGCTAATATAAAAAAACATCAAAAGATAAATTATCATTTAATGATTATGTTTGTGTCCCTAATTTGTGGACTAGGAATAAAATGTTGACTAGGGCGTATTTGTCCTCTATGGGTCTTGGGACCCTGATTTTGAATGTACGTGAAAAGGTCCCTTTTGGAGTATGTGCACCAAGATTTGAGCCTTGGGACTAAGACACCACCTAGGGCATATTAGTCATCTGTGGCTTTTTTTTTAGGATCCAATTTCAAATTCTGGTGGGATTTAGCCTTATTTAATTAATGAATTCATATGTCAGCTTGGTGTGGTGTAATTTCAAGATATTAAGCATGAATAAGTATACATACAAGGTTCCTCCACTCATTTTTCATAACAAGAATTCAAGTATTTATTCTTAAGGAAAGATTATGCAGTCAAGAGAAATTCATCAACCATTTGAAGCCATCATCAAGATTCAAGCATCATGTCAAGGGTTTAATTCATCAATTAATGTTGTTGAGCCAAGATTGTTGATGTAGCACTGAAGATCTATTTGCAACCATTGTTCACATCATATTCAAGGATCCTAGGTCTACATTCTTCATGGCCAATACATGGTAGACTACAAATTTACTTCACAAGACATCATCCAAGGTGATATTATTTATATATTTCATATTTCATGCTTCATTTCATCATCTGGTTTAATTACCTATCGGGGTTGTTACCAAGACAAACCCCTATTTACTAACAATCAACACGTTTTCCCCTCTTGCATGTTTGTGTTTGTAGGTTTAGGTTGAAAAATTGAAGATCATTTGAAGTGAAAAGTTGCAAAATTGCAAAGTTGCATTACAAATTTGTCATCTTCATGGAAACTCATCTTCAAGTCAAATCACAAGTATTCAGACCCAGAGATCAAAGAAGGAGAAAGTGCAGAAATCAAGCCTCAAGACCACATTCAGAGATTTCAAAAATTCAGAATGGGACTAAGACAATAGTAAAGGCATCTTAGTCCTCATGAGGTCATTTTTAAGAAATTCTTCTAGATCCGGTTCTGACATCCAAATATTTTGCATTTCCCCCAAAGAATAGTAGTGGGACTAAGACAACAGTAAAGGCATCTTAGTCCTCCCTAGCACATTTTTACAATTTATTTGGATTTCTGGAATCCTCACAACATCTCTAGACCTCCTAGGTACTTACCTCCTAACTCCCTATTGCATATTTTGATTATTTGCATCTCTCATTTAGCTTCAATAATTAGGTTTTGTGATTTCAATGTTCATTTGTCTTTTCCAATCATTTTCTTGGTGGTGAACCCCTAAAATTTGAAAAATCACACTCCTAGGTCCTCCTAATTAAGAATTGACTCACCTTGTGAGGTTGATAGTCAATCCAATTAGGATTCCTAGGACATCCTTGAATGTTAGTTGGAGAAAAGTGATGTTAATTTTTTCAATTAATCAAGTCCAAAAACCCTATATTGTGGTTGATACGCCTATCCTAGCATATGAGTCCTAGTGTGCCCTAAAGTCTACGTTTTTTGGATTTTAGAGCTTGTTATAGGCACATTCAAGTTTCTAGGTGCATCATTCTAATTTCTCAGTTTCCTTTCTTTTTTCCATTCATTTCTCAGTCATCTGTTGAATTTTTCCATAACATTAGGTTTCATAATTAGATCTTGCATACTACTAGTACTTCCAAGCCCTAGATTGGTGATGAACCTCTTTTAAGCCTTTGATCATACCTTAGGACATCCCTATCATAGATCTCTTTCCCCTTTCCACCTTGGATTGAGATCTCTATGGTTTCCTTGAGTGAAACATGAGTGTGAAGTAGGAACCCTATCTCCTCAAAGATAACCCCGCCTCCTATTTTTTGTTGTTTGATTTTGGTGAACCTGCATTTGGAACATCTTAATTCTGATTTGTAGTGCATCATCACGATAGATCTATCTTGCATTAACTTTGCATTAGGATTTACATTAGTTAAATTGCATCTAGGCTTTCTAATTATTGCATTAGTTAAAGTTCATATAGGTCAAACCCCCTTTTGGTAATCAAACCTTGAATTTAAATGAAACATGAAAGAGGGAAGGGCATGTGCAGGATCATGATGGGCCAAAAAGTGGCAATATGATGGGTATGTGTAGGGTATGTGGCCGACAACCTTTTTTAACCCAAAATTGATGAAATGAAAAGGGTTTTAAAGGAGATTCCAAACTTTCTACTAATATAAATTATGCTTTACTTTGAATTTAATAAATAATTATTATTTATTTTCTATTTGAATTAAACTAAAGTCCCGATTGATAGGCTAATTAAAAAACATCTATAGCTTTCAAGCGGCACGCTTTGACCAAGTTAAGGTGGTTAGACATAATTTTTTATATTTTTTAAAATTTTAATAAAAATTCATAATTAATTATTTACTTGGAAAAAATTACAAAAAAAATGCATCACATTGGGACATGAGTCCTCTACTTATATCTAAAATCTTATAAAAAATATTATCATTTTATTGTGGTTAGGTGGTCAAACAAACACCTTATTTTTCAAAATTTAAGTATTAATGCATTAAAATTTTAAATTTTCACCAAATATATTTAAAAAAAAACTAGTAGTTTAGAAACTACATTCAATTTTCTGTAGATTATATTCTTAGATATTTTTGAAATAATATAGATAAATTATTGAAATTTTTATGTCAAGTTTCTTGACTCTGATTTTTCTAAATTTTTTGCCACTTAAGGGCCTATTTTTTCCATGATCATCTTGTACATACTCGGAAGGAATAATGTACAAATATATGTTACCACTCAACAAAACCTTGTATGAAACCTTGGGGTATGTGCAGGATCATGATGGGCCAAAAAGTGGCAATATGATGGGTATGTGGCTGTCAACTTTTTTTTTCCCAAAATTGACGAATAAAAAGGGTTTTTAAAGGAGATTCACAGCTTTCCACCAATATAAATTATGCTTTACTTTTAACTTAATAAGTAATTATTATTCATTTTCTATTCAAATTATGACTAAAGTTCTGATTGATAGACTGATTGAAAAACATCTATAGCTTTCAAACGGTGTCACATTTTTTGAATCCAAAAACATACGTCACATTCTATGCTTCACATACTATAGGATTAAAAAATAATAATAATAATTTCATGAAGTTTTGATCAAGTTAAGGTGGTCAGACATGCGAGTTTTTATATTTTTTAAAAGTTGTAATCAAAAATTCATAATTAATTATTTACTTGGAAAAAAATTACAAAAAAATATGCATCACATCGGGACATGAGTCCTCTACTTATATCTAAAATATTATAAAAAAATATTATCATTTTATTGTGGTTAGGGTGGTCAAACAGACACCTACTCCTTATTTTTTCCCTGAAATTTAAGTACTATTGCATTGAAATTTCAAATTTTCACCAAATAGATTTCTTTTTTTTTTAAACAAACCTAGTAGTTTAGAAACTACATTCAATGTTGAATAGATAATATTTTTACATATTTTTGAAATAATATAGATAACTTATTCAAATTTTTATGTCAAGTTGTGTAACTCTGATTTTTCTGATTTTTTTGCCACTTAAGGGCCTCTTTTTTCCATGATGATCCTGCACATACCCCTTGATAATCAAGGTCTTAGGAGGTCTAAAACTTGCATGAGATAGTTGAATTCTTGACTTGATCATGAAACATATTGCAATTATAATGTATTGAAAATGATTGTCGATTCTTACGATTATTTAAGGGTTTAGGGCCTAGATAGAACCCTAGGATGCATGCAAAACACAACACTACGACATAAAACATCACAAAACTAGAGAGAAAACCATATAATTATCTAATATTAGTGGAACAAAAAAAAATTAGTGGCTCCACCACCTTGGTCAAACCCCCTTTTGGTAATCAAGCATTGAATTGAAATCAAACATGAAAGAGGGAATGAATAATGTACAAAGTTATATTACCACTCAACAAACCTTTGTATGAAAACTTGATTATGAAGATCTTATGAGGTCTACAACTTACATGAGATGGTTGAATTGGATGTTTATCTTGACACTTGAATAATGCTTAAAATGATACTTTCAATGCTTGACTTGATCATGAAACCTACATCACAATGTTAGCTCCAAAAATATGCATTGTGCAGGAAGACTTTGACATGATAAATCGATCTTCAATGTTGCAATAAAAAATTGATACAGTTTCTCTTGAATGCCTTTGATTATAAAATTTTCTATACTTTTTCTCACTTCAAAGTTCTAGGTGAAACTTAGTGAAATAACCTTGTATTTATAGGTATGTATCCTTAATTTCCTGAAATTAAAATATCACAATTTGACATTGAATTATAGATATGAAATCTTTAAAATACCATCAAACAGATAATTTAAATTTATGTCCTAAGGATTAGTGAGGACCCATTTTCTCATGGGAGAATGGGTCCCAAGTCCATAAACCTAGGACACACATTGCTCAATGTAAAGTGTTATGTTTAGGCATTAATTATTGTCATGTTTCCCCTTCAGAAAATATAATTATTTAGCCTTGTAAAATGAATTAAAGGGACAATGAAGGAATAATTAAGCCCATTTTAATTAAGAGGGCCAAAATAAATGAATAAATATAATGGGGTACATTTAATAATACTAATTTAAGGCATTATTAAGTCTAATTTACATAAGGAGGGCCCAAACAAGTGAGAAAATGTAAAGGGTTACATATTTTAACACTACATTTATCCCCCACTTTAGTGAGAGGATGGCCTTGCATCAAACTCACACTAAATTAGAAAATCCAAAGAGGTCTAATTGTACATTTATTGGAAAGATAAGATGACAAAGGTCAAGGAGGATGATCAAGCCTTCAAGATCTAAGATCTCATGGAAAAACCAATAAAGGCACAAGGAGACACATGCCTATGTTAAACATATATATGTATGCACCAATCACAAGATACTAAATCATACAATGTTTAAGACTAAAAACAAGAGAAAAAAAAAGAGAAATGTTTACAAGTGGAACTTGCTATCCACTATGAAAACAAAAATGTATGCTCACACACATGATCTAGTGAAATTCCATTGTCCACTAGGTGAGTCCCCAAGGGTGGCAAATGAGAGAATCTTATTAGGCTCCCATACCATACCAAACTTATACCTCTGAAAAGTTTAATAAGACACCACATAATAAGAACTTCAAGCTCCATAAGGCTTAGCAAGTTGTGTTATGCTAAACACTTATGAACACACAAGGCACCATAGGCAAGCAAAGTGCATTATGCTTGGTGGCCATGAAGAGCATTGTAACTTTGAGCTTCATAAGGTAAGCAAGTTTTTTATTCTAAACAATTATGAAAAAAATGAAAATAGAATAAGACATGTTCAAAGGTGTTTTTGTTAGTTCATGTAAGGTCTCGTCTTAGGGAACATTGTGGCTAACATCTCTAAAAGAGGAAAAGTCTAGGGTAAAAGGTTCACAACTTAGGGAATGCAACTTATAGGATAACCACTAAGAGGAAAGTCATATGCCAAGAAAGGTCATTCTCTCGGAGGACATCAAACCCAATGACACCACCAAGAATAAGATGCAGCGAAAGAAGTAAGAAGACCTCAAAATGTAACATAAGGAATAGTCCAAGATCTCCAAAATGATAATGCCAATGTATGCCCCCACTTTAAAGAAATTACTAAACACCATGCTATGAGCAATTAATTTAAAGTAGAAAATGATAAATTCTAATAGTAAAGAAGACATGAGAGCTTATTTGGAAATCCCTATGCCAAGTCATATGTTCCAAATGAAACCACATCATGAAAAAGGAAGGGGTTGCCCCAAAAATGAAATCCCAAAATAACACATAAGAGATCCATGAATTTGATGTTTGTGTATGTATTTTCTACAATGATATTATAGATATTGGAAATGTCATCATTCCCCAAATACTCGTAGAATAGGAAGAATGACATATACAAAGTGAAAACAAAGAAATTTTTTTTGGGTCAACATGGAAGAGACTGAAATGTCTCTATGCCTTGTGTCATCCCCAAAAGGAAGGCATAAGAAAAAATAAAAGATAAAGAGTTTATGACATATAGATTCTCAATGACAAGTATAAAATTGACAATTTGTTGTAGCTCACCACTCAGATCTAATCTCCCTGATAGAATGAAGTAATACTCATCACCTTCAAGGATTGATTGCAACTTGAATTGATTTGATTTGAACACCTACAAGTATTAGTACTAAAAAATTAAATTCATACATAAACATGAAGAAACTTACATAAAAGTTGGCATGATGCTTGAATGATGAAATGGTGCAATATTCTCTAAATTCTACTCTTGACTACTCTTTAACTGATTTGTGAAGCATTTTCTTGAATAGCTTTTCTCCATAATTTCTTGTTAATTAAAATTTTAAAAATACTATGTATTTATATGAAATTCTTATACTTTCCCAAAATAAAATATTGATAGTTGATAATTAGGATTTTAATTTTAAATGAAAAAATTACCAACATTAACATATTTAAATTTGTATCCAACTCAAGAGGTCTAGGGTGTAGGGCACCCTAGATTAGATCCCTCCTTTTTTGGGATCCAAAGTGTTGGAGAAAATATTAAATGCATACTTTGATCCTTCACATTTTATTTTTTGATAAATGTACAATGGTCCATGGAATGCATTATTTAGGAAATGAGGTGTATAATTATATCCAAGAACATAACAGGGGAAAAAATCTAGTAAGAAATTTTCAAGGGAGACAATTTACAATGCTATAAGAAGCAAGGAGAGGAAAATTTTACACCTTTCAATCATAATCCAATAGTACACATCGCAATACATAGTTAGATTTTAAGGAAAGAGAAAATGGCAAATCTTATGGAAATGGGTAATACAATTGACAATTGATAGATTACAATATGATAAGAAAAATTGTAGGGTACAAGACCCACATACAAAAATATAATCTAGAGCCCATGAATGTAACATGTGTAACATAACAAAGACAAGTCTATAATTAGTGATAACTTTAAGAAACCCCCCTCCAAAAAAGAATTAAAATTCTAGAAAATCTATCATTATTTTAAGAAAAAATTTCAATTTATAGTGGTGAATCTTTCTCTTTTCTTGAAACAAAATATTAATTTTATTGGCAATTTATTTTACATCACTAATTTTTGTATAAAATTTTGGTGAATATTGAAAACTAATAGGAAAATATATTAATTGTGATGGAAAGTTTATCTAATCTAAAAAACTAATTCTTATGGGAAAGTAAAGTCCAAAGGGTGAAAATTATTGATGGGTTTAAGGGGTAGACTATCATATTTACTTGTCACCATTGTTTTAAAATATAATATAGCTACTATAATTGTATTTTGCAAGGTGGAATGTACCCACAATTTATACTGCTCATGGGCCCAAATTTTCTTTTGGATTATTGATCTAAAGACCCTCATTGTATTTTGTGAGGTAAAATGTACTCATGATCTGTAATCCTCATGGGGCCTAAAATTGTGGGCCCCATGAGAATTACATACCCCGGATATATTTTACCTCCTGGAATACAACAAGGGCCATTAGATTAATTTTTTATATCAATGATGGACAGTAAAGATTAGAAATATGGCCCTAAAACAACTAATAATTATGATATACTATTGGTGACTTAATATAGATATCTACTATGATTTATAAAATTTAGGCGATTATAATCTAATCAAGTATCGAATATTATGGAAAAATTTTGAGTCAAAAAATTTAATAAAATAAATTATTTGGAAATTTAAATAATACTATAATAAATTTTTTTTTAAAATGTGGTGATTCAAGTCATGTTATAGCTCAAACTATTAGCTAATTTTGGATTCCCAATGTTCAACTATTAACCAATTGGCGAATATTAGCCACTAAAAATCACTTCCTATAATGGTAGTCACATCAAGTATGCATACTTTTATGAATAGAGTGCCTATACAATACCAAATCATAATGTTGTTTAGTATATTGAAGAAGAGGGACTCCTAAGGAAGGGGACAATGATAGGTTTGTGAGGAGAAATTAAAATGAGTAGATGATAGAGACACATTATGATAAATGAAAAAATTTAATACTTACATGCCACATCCTCCTATACTTGAAAAAACAACAAATCATTTTTCATCTTGAAATGTAGGTGTATCCATCACTTGAAGGATACCTTAATAGTAAATCAAAGGTCTTGATAAAACATGAAAGAAAATTTATCTCTATCGTTGGTGAAATAAACAGTTGTATTTCATAACAGTTAGTCATGAAGACAATTGGGGAGCATTCATATGAAGAAGCTAGTCACAAGATAGTGAAAAGATATGATAGTGATTAATAGTGGAATTTGAAGGACAAGACAAATAAGATAGCCAACATCAATAATCCTATCATCAAAGGAAGAAATAATTCATAAAGTGGTAGTGATATACAATGGAAGAACTAAAAGTGCAATGGGTGCAAAAGTGATAGTGCTAGTAAGATTAGTTGAGATGTGTAGATAGTGGGATTAAGAAGGTAGTAAGTAGATTCTTGGTGTCTTCAAATATTTTTTTCATTATTAAAATAATTGAAATGTATTGAGGTCTCTTTAGTCAAACACATAAGTTGTTGTTTAGGTTGGATAGTTGATTATTTTGAGTGTCTCTTATATGTTACACATGTGAGTAGAGGAAGAATTGATCGGTATTCAAAAAGGAAAAAAAATAGGGTGCATTAATATAGAATGGGGTTATGATGGACCTATCTTCCTCTTATTCATTAGGAAATGAGATCCACATAAAGAATTGACTTACAAAACTTAGGTGAGTCAACTCAAGGTGTTAATCTGCAAATTTCCTTATGAATGAATGATGGAGGTCAAGGTCAAACAACAAATGAGATTCACATAAAGAATTGACTTACAAAACTTGGGTGAGTCAACTCAAGGTGTTAATCTACAAATTTCCTTATGAATGAATGATGGAGGTCAAGGTCAAACAAAAAATGAGATCCACATAAAGAATTGATTTACAAAACTTGGGTGAGTCAACTCAAGGTGTTAATCTACAAATTTCCTTATGAATGAATGATGGAGGTCAAGGTCAAACAACACTTTGGAGAGAGAAACTAAAAATAGTAAACCAACACAAAAATATAACTTAACACTTGAAATAGAAAGATTAAGTTCAATACTGACATAACCTACAATCAAATTATAAATCAGAGAAGGGTAGATCTTAATGTCCCATTTTCCAAAAGTCAGTTTTCAAACGTTGACTGGGACTCATTCACCTAGGGGTGAATCATTCCATTATTAGGGATTTTCTACAACTGTCAAGATCCTCTGCTATAGATCTAAATCTTCCAATTTGTCCAAGTGGTAGTGTAGGAATGTAAAAAATAAACTTTGTAGATGAGCTTCTATGAGATGAAAACTTTTATGAAAACTTTTGCAAGTTTGTCAACTTCTTCAAATTTGTTTTTCAAGATATTTTCAAGATTTCTTCCACCTAGATCTGCAAACACAACATGAAGGGGAAAAAATGTTTGTTTTTGGTGAATAGGGGTTTGCCTTGTTCAAACCCCATTTTGGTAATCAAACCTTGAAATGAAATGAAACATGCAAGAGGGAATGAAAAATGAACAAAGCTATGTTACCACTCAACAAACCCTAAATCAACAACTTCCATGAAATGAATTTAATGGATGTGGATCTTGAACTTTGAATCTTACTTCAAATAGTGCTTTGAATGCTTGATTCGATTATGAAACCTACATCACCATACTAGCTCCAAAAATATGCATGATGCAAGAAGAATTTGAAATGACAATTGGATCTTGAATTCTACAATAAAAATTTGATAAATCTTCTCTTGAATGCCTTTAATTGCTCTTAAAATATCATAATCTTTCTAGGTTCTTGAATTTCTTTTCTAGGATTTGAAATGATGGAATAACCTTGTATTTATAGATATGTATCCTCCATTTCCCAAAATTCAAATATCACAACCCAACATTGAATCACAAATTTGAATATGCTAAAGTACTTACAAAAACATAATTTAAATTTAGGTCCTAAGGTCTATGGAGGACCCATTCGCCCATGGGAAAATGTGTCCTAGGTCCATAAACCTAGGACACAAATTACTCAATGAGAAGTATTATGTTAAGGGATTAATGAATAGTAGGTTTCCTCTTCAGAAAATCTAATTAAATAGACTCGATAAATCAATTAAGGGGACAATTAAAGAAAAATTAAGCACAATTAATTAAAGGAGCCTAAAATAAGTGTTAAACTACAAATAAATACATTTTACAACACTAAATTAGAGAACAATTAAGTCTAAATTAATTAGGAGGGCCCAACAAGTGAGAAAATGTAAAGGGATACATTTTATATCATTGTAAGTATATGTGGTTATATGATTGTAATTTGCATATTCAAATGGGGTTCATGTAGATAATTTGAATCTTTAGAGATATTGGTGGTGACTCTATAGATGTTTTGTACTCTTTATTCATAAGATAATACAAGGGTATGGGTTTTTCCCTCTTGATGGTTTTCCTAGGGTATACCTTGTCTCCTCTTGATGATATCTTTCTACATTTTTTTCCATGTGGATTTGGAATACTTGTCTGCTTGATTTTATCTCTTGAGGTTATGCCAAAATAGTCTTATATGGATGCAAATTTCCTTTCAACCTTATCATAATTTAAAAATGGGAAATGATTAATCCTCAAATGTGAGAACCAATCACAATTGAGCAAATAGTTCTATACACTTTATAAACTATAAATTTGAAAAAATAGGGGCTTATACTCTTTTAATCTTTCCAAGAAAATTCATTTTTATATGTATTTATTATTAGTAATTTGGTTGATGCACTAGTATGCACTAGTTCTCTATTTTTATTTCTACTCCTATATGATTTCATAGATAAATTTGGTATTGAAATATGTATTCTTTTAGTAGAATTTGTATCTCTTGTAACACTTTTCCCCTAAAATATGTGTATTTTTTTCTTTTTTCAACATTAAATTCTAGTAGAGATATACTTTTGACAATGCAGACACTTATGTTTTTTCTCTTGGTTTTCAAATAATTTTATTTATTATATTCATTCTTTTTAATTATAGGTTTATGGATTATTTTCTTTCTTAAATTTAGTTGATATTTTTAGATCAGTATTTTGTTCATTTTTTATGGTTATTTCTTAATTTTTAAATACAAACTCTTCTCTTGTTCATATTTTCACTTATAATTTTAGATGGTATTCCCCTAGAAGTAATTTGATTAGTTGTATGAAAGAGATTAAAAATTATGATACTTTACTATGCATACACCTTGGATGAACATTGAAGCAATCCAAGCCTTTGACAAAATATTCACAAATAGTGACAACCATTCTAGCTAGACCAAATAGCTATTCCATTATGTACAAAAATGTTTCTGCAAAGTGATCTTTTTGGTAGCTAGAAAGCTTGGAAGGATTAGGCATGTTCGGGTGTACATTTTAATAATAGGATGAAGAATAAACAATATAATTAAATAAAAAAGTGGGACACGCTCTTGTGAGATAATCCTCTCCAATAAATAATACGATAAGAAATGCAACATAGAATCTTGAATCATGTTTAAAGTGCATTGTCATATTTTTAACTTTAGGTAACTACCCTATTAAGAACCTAGTTTAAACATATTTATTTTTAATAACACTGTTATAAATTTTCCAAACTAGTTCCATGCATCCAACTTCAAGTTGTAATAGTCTTTATTAGTCTTCATAATGCTTGAACTCCTCTTAGACCAACAAACTCCTTAAATACCTATTCTCATTTCAAGTTACTTCTACATTCATTCTATAAAGTTTTCTTTAGGTAGCTATAACTCTAGTGTCCCACAACAAAATAAATTGGAGTATTGCATACTTTTAAGAAAATATATATACCTAACATTTAATACAAAAAAACTCATATAAATCTCTTTGATGAAATGAAATATTTTGAATTTCCTTTATATATTGTAATGTTGTTGAGTTTAAAAATCCTTTAGATAGTTGTACTATAAAGAAAAAGTTGAAGTCTTCTTAGATAGTCATGTAGGGTTTTGGATAAGAAAATAGATATATAGAATTGTATTACAAGAGTAAATGTATAATTATGAATGGTGGGAAGAACTCTAGAGTTTGAGCATAATTGAGTAGGACTATAAGGACAAGAAAAATTTCCACTAGTTTATAGAGAGGTGGAGATTTGGATACTTTTAGCAAATACTTAGAGTTTTAAAGTTTCAAACAAGGATGATATTGTTGGAGTTCATATTTTATTGTAAAATTTTATAATTTAGGGATGAATCTAAATGTCCACCTTATATAGCGAGGCATGGAGTTGGAGTAAAATTTCACAAAAGTTGCATGATAATGTGGAAAATTTGTATTTCTATTAGAATACAAGTAGTTACTCGCTTTTAGATTCTTTTGTAGGAAAACAAGGATTGTGTACATAATTGAAAAGTATCAAACTTTTGAATGTGTAGGGGCAGTGGGTTTTGGAACTCTTTTATAGTTGTATGTCAATTCTAAGACTAGAAAAAGAAAAAAAAAGTGAGTTTTATCGAATGCTCAAAAATTTTTGAGGGTTTCTAACAATTTTACAAAGACAAAAAAATCTTATTGAAAGCTATATATCTCTAGACTAATTAAGAGCAAGGTGTTTCAAAAATAATTTATATCTATACAAGAATTAGAATAGCACATCAAATATCTAAAACTCTTCCTAGGGTACAATTTAATTATTATTTATAAAATTATTATTAAGGAATTTCCTCTTTCAATATGGCTAGGATTCTTCCTTCATTGATAGCTCAACCTAGTTCAACCCACAGAGACTAAGGGTGTAGTTGCTCCAATTCCTCTAAACATAAATTTCATAACAAGTGAAAATGTGCCACTTCATATTTGTCACTATTCATTAGGTAGTCTTATAGCTAGAATCTACCACCACCTTCACTACCTAGCTAATAAGTTGGGTGGTTGGTACCACCTTATCAATCTCCTACATCATCTCAACAATGTGGGTAGGCCCCTCTAGATTAAGGAAACTTCAATATTGATATTTCTTGCCATATCCTCATTAAGAATTGTATGAATAAATTAATAGGTTGATAAAAAGGAATGAGTAATTATCAATCATTAATTCAAAGCTCATGCACGATGTTAACATTTTTTTGAGAAGATGGTGGGTTAACTTGTCCAACACTAGAATTACTCATACTATTTAATTTTTTAATATTTATTTGTGAACTCGAGGAAATTGTTTCTTTTAAGGAGTTGTGTTCATGTTATTTCATTAGTTGTTTCTACTTTTGGGACCATGTTCTTCTTTTGTTTATCAAATTTTCTTGTTTAATTTTAAAGTGTAATCCAATGTGACCTATACTTTTATATACATTTTCACTCATAATATAGTATATAATATTTTCATTAAAAATCACACAACTAAAAAACATTGCAATTCACATGGAGCATCCTTTTTATGTCAACAAGTGCTCTATGTTGAGAACGATGGAGCATCATGTCATCATCATGTGCATGAAAACTAGAGCACAATTGACTTATATTAAAAGAAAACTAAAACTCTAAACAACTCTTTAATAAGCAAGAACAAAATAATTCTTAAATAATTCCAAAGTAAAATTATAATTTTTTTATACTTTTGAATATTTGAATTATTTATTTATTTATTTGAAAGTCATTTTATAGTTCTATTATTTATTTTCTAATGCATGGGCTGTGTTTGATATTTTACATAATCACAATATGATTGTTCATTTTTATGTGCATAATAAAGATATGACAAGCCACTATGAACAATTATATAATAATTTTATATATAAAAACCAAAACACAATAAATATATATTCAATTAATAAAAGTTAAACTATAGAATCAAAATGATTAAAAAATAACAAACTAATATATAATAATTATTACAATTTTTTTTTAAAAATCAAATAATGAATCATATATTTTTTTAAATAAAATTAAAAATTATATTAAAAAATAAAAATAATATATTATAAATAAAATAAAATAATAAAATAAATAAAATAAATCAGAATGCCTATTCTGGTTGAGAATCATTCGAAAAAATATACTATTTATGAACTTGGCAATATTGTTCTTCACAATGGAACAATTAAATTAAAAGTAATATTCTATAAATTTGGTATTGCTTGCGAATCAAGTGGTTAAGATGATATTGGAAAGAGAAACTCGTAAATTTGTACAATATTTCTGATAAAGTAATATAGGAGAAAATTGATTGAAAAGATTTCCTTTACACATTTAAGGTTGGGCTACTTTTTTCATTACGGGAAAAAATGATTTCTCCTTGTGATGAGAAACATGAGAGAAGAGTCGGGGACCCATTGGGGTCTACATTTTTATAAAAATATAATTACACCACGATTTTTCTTTATGTTTTGGTGGATCAAATCATAGCCGAGGAAAATAGTGCGCATTAAATAAAACAATGATTGAGAAAAATAAATGATTTCACATTGCTTATTTGGATACATCATTGCCTATTATCTCATGTTTTTTTCCTCTCAAATACTTTTCACTTTATTCCTTGAACAATGTTGTGTCATTATAGATCTTGGGCAAATCAAATTCAAATCATCGAGTATTCATTCAATTGAACAAGCTTACATAAACAAACTACATTATTAGGCTTGTTGTGTGCCATATTTCTATTTATCTAAATGTAACAAATGTTATAATCACGTCATACATTACATCTCAAACTTTATCCCAATGCCATAGAATCTAAGTTAGATTAATGATGATCTTAAATATGTCGATGTTTAACAAATTTCGGCAATATTATATAAATGTGAATATTACAATGTAATTGATTTTTTAAAATTCATATTTGTAAGATAATAGATCTTTAGCCATGTCATTAATAAATAAAACCATTGGATAAAGTATAGACCATAAAAAATAAGTGATGTGATGTGCTAATTTTGGTTGGTTGTAGTCAACCATGTGTCATGGTTCCATTTTCCTTTGCTCGATAAGTAGTAGAATTGCCCCCTAGTTTATGCCTCAATTATTATCCCAACAATATATTTTTAATATAAGTTTAAAATATTTGAAAGAGCTCTGCAATTTTCATTATGGACAAAAGTGATTTCTACAGTGTGATTTGCTTGGTGGATGAGAAACATGAGAGAAGTGGACCAATCAGGGCTACATTTTTATAAAAATTTAATTACAGCACAAGTTCTTTATGTTTTGCATGTTAAATTTATGGTGGATCAAATGATACAACAAATTCTCACAGGTGGTGTTGGCTTAGGAAAATATGTGCACATTTAATAAAAAATGATTGAGAAAAATAAATGATTTGGCATTGCTTATTTGGTTTCATCATTTCCTACTACATGTCATGTTTTTTTTGTCTCACAAATACTTTTGACCTTATTCCTTGAACAATGTTGTCATTAGGGGAGAGGGGCCAGTAGTTGTAGAGGGTCCAATTGTTATTATAATAGCACTTGTTCTTATAATAATTAGTCTTACCACATATTTATACTATATATTATAAATAAATAGTCCACATGTAAATCAAAAAATAACCAAATGTTTGTCAAGATGGGCCCATACTTGCACACATGAGAACCTATGAATGTTATATACAAAATCATAAATACATTCATTAAAATGTGGAAAAATATATTTTTGTCTCAAATAAAATATCATAACTATCCACTATAAGTGTGGACCATTTATAAAATAAAATGATCATTTAATAAAATAAGACACTTATTTTAACATGTATTGTTATCATAGTGAAAAAAATATTGTTCTTATGTGTACAACTATTGTGGTGGAAATGTGCAAGCATTGGAGTATTCCATATTAATAGTTCATCCTATTATAAATATAAAAGGTGAGCACAATAAATACCTTGTATTTTCCTATTAAATGTGAAGGATTTTTTTTTTTTATAGTGTTCAAATATTGGTCCATTTTTTTTCAATATAAGTTATAATATAAATAATTATGTGTTTTTTTAAATTTTAAAAGTAGAGTTAGGGGCCTCGTCCCATACAAAATCCAACAAGAAACAGGCCTCATATCTTGCAATTCAAACCCACATAGAACAACAACCATAAAATAGGACACCCAACCAATAGTTCACAACATAACTAGGCCAACAGGCCACCCAACGAGCATCAAAATAAAGGAAACTATCTAGAGAAAAGCACTAGAAAAAAAAAACAAAATAGAACAAGATGGAATGTAGGTCCTTCAAAGAACAAGTATGCAGGCCCCAAAACAAAGAAAACACATAAAAAAACTAATCCTTTTTCCATTCCATGAGGTCTCATTCCTATTTTAGTAGGTCTAGTTCATTACTCTAGTGGTCCTCTCCTTCTCCAACATTGTCCTCCATAGGCATGTCTTATTCGTAGATTGATTACATTCTTCATTTCATTTTTCTAACCATAGATAGACCAGACCTTGTCCCGAAGATTACATGATTCATTATACCATGGGTAATGAAAATCAATCTATTGAAAGATTTGTCCAACCTATTGAATTTATCCCACAAAGAGTTGATCTAAGTCTTATATTTCTAGAGGGTCATGCTTAGCATTTCCATCTTGTTTTCAGAACCAACTATTACCTCTACCTTTTCTCATCTTGGTCCTTGTCCATTTGTTCTACATCTTCTCAATCTTCCTTGGAATCCTTTACCTATTCCTACTCTTCACAATTTTCATCTTCCTCCTCTTTACTACTAATTGATTCATCTCTCGAGTCCACCCCTAAAACCACTTCCAACTCTTTCTAACTCAAATCCAAGGGTTCCTCTTGTGTGGGGATAAATTCTTCATCTAAGGACCCATCTTCCTATTCTTCAAAGGAAAATATTTTTCCTTTAGCATTTTGACCTACCAGCTTGGAAAATCTTCTTCCTCCTTTTCCATTGCTAGAGTCTTCAACATACTCATCCTCCCCTTCATTAGGAATTTCAATGGTTACCTTTTTGGCAGACCTAAACTCATCTTGGTCTAGGAATTTTTCATTTGAAGCTAAATGGTTTAACCAACACTTTCTTAACTTTATAGGGTGAACCAAACTAAACCTTACTAATATAAGGCATTTTTAGAGCTAGGGGTTTAGCATGGGTTTTCTTTGATTGAAAAGGATGGGTAGACTGGGTTTTTTACACAAAGAGTTATTCCAAATAACGTAAATGTGGGTGATCATCCCTTATTAAGGAAGCATGATTAAGGTTTCCCAATTTTGGCTATTGACATGTGCTAGGGTTATTTTGGGGCAAGCATGGTTGATTATTCATACATGTTTAATATGAAGGGGTTCCACAACATTCACAGGGCCCAAAAAAGGATAAAGGTTAGAGACATGATTATAGAGTTTGAATCAATCCTTGATGGAGAGGCGGAGAGGAACCTTTAACCTTGCATTGTTTCTGTGAAGAGAGAAAAAAAAAGAGGATGTTGATTTCTCTTTTCTCCTAATATGGTTCAAAATAGAAAATGGTAGTCACACACAGTTGTGCATATAGCTTCTAAAGTAAATCACTTCATGATGTGGACACTTAGTAGGCCATATGACACTAGGATTTTCTCATAGTAATAATCATTATAGCATCTTTGCAACTTCTCATCCCCTTCCAAAAAGCTACCAATGAAACATTGATAGTTATCATTATTGAATTTGGAACTCTCATGTCATGACACTCCAAGCCCATAGCTTCAACAATTAACTTAGGGGTAATTACAAAGTTGATGCTACCAATATTTACTTTATTATCCTACCACAAATTGAATAATTTGGAGGTTAGGTCATCCTTATAGCCTTTCATTGCTAGGAGAAATAAGTCATACCCACCTCTTCAAAGAGTTTATGGAATTACATATTTTATCTTAGAGGAATGCAAGATAGTGGCTCTGACCTCTTTCTAGGCCCCCCATCTCTATTCTGCAACCATTAGGATTTATTTTCACATCTTCCTAAATTTCACCTACTACACACCCACATTGGCATGCACCTTGAATGGAAAAAAAACCATCACAAGCTTTGGAAATGAAATAGGTTGTATGAGAAACCATAGACCTTAAAAATGCTAGAGTAATATCTTCTTTATTTTTAAAAGCTTTCCTAGTACTTTTAATAATTCAACCATCAAAAGTTGAGGCCATCTAAATCTTAAGCTAGATTAGTTATATCTTTGTACAAGACCTAGATCCCATGTGAGGGATACTCACATCTTGCAAACAAATTAAGGCTTTTAAAATTGATCTATTTTCAAGGGAATAAATGATGTTATTCCCCTCTATAGATATCATAGTAATCATTTGGTGGGCTTCCTTATTTCTTTTCCACAAGCATAGAGGATAAAACATTTGTTTAGTGTAGGAAAATATACTACTTTACATTTCCACACTTTGTTTGGGCCTCTCAATTAAATTGGACTTAGTTAGGCCTTAATAAGCCCTATTTTACATCTACAAGCCTAATAAATTACAATTTTTGAAGGGGAAACCCAATGATAATTAATACCAACACATAACACATTACCTTGAGAAATTTGTGTTTCAAGAATAAGTTCCTGGTACCCATTTTCCCATGGGAGAATGGGTCCTCCCTAGGCCTTTGAACCTAAATTTAAAATATTATTTGCTGGTATTTTAGTGCCCCTAAATTGAAATTTTTAGGTCATATGCAATGTTTAAACTTTGGGAAATTAAGGATACATACCTATAAATATAAGGTTATTTTATCAAAATCAAATCCTAAGACATCTATCATTTTGAAGTGAGAAAATTATAGCAAACTTTATGATTAAGCACATTCAAGAGTAGATTTATCAGAGATTTATTGCAGCAATCAAGATCTTAGGAATGATGTCAAAGTCTTTTACCATCATGTATGTTTTTGGACCTAACTTTGTGATGTAGGTTTCAAAGATTCAAGCAAAGCATTCAAATCATATTTCAAGCATCAAGATCCACATCCATTGAAGCCATTTCAAGAAAGTTAAAGATCAAAATTTTAAATTTCCAAAGGTTTATTATAAAAAGGTTTGGTGAGTTGCAATATAACATTATTCATTCATCAATCCTTTCAAGTTTCAATATTTCAATTCATGGTTTAATTACCCAAAGGGGGTTTGACCAAGGAAAAACCTCATTCACCAAAAACAAAAAAAAAATCTCTCTTGAATTTGTGTTGTAGATATTAGGCTGAAGAAGGACTGGAGATCTCTTGAAGAGCAATATTGGAAAAGCTTTCAAAGTTGGAAAAGTTATCAAAGTTGTCACCAAGTTATGGAATCTCACCTATAGATTTGATTTCCAACTTTTAGGCACTAAAACCTAGAACAAATAGAAGCTATAGATTAAAATCAAAGGTTCCCAAATGCTAGTTGAAATCACTATTCAGAGATCCATTCACAAATGGATGAATGAGTCCCATTTTTATTCCTAGAACTTCCTTTTGGTGACTAGTACACAGTGTTTAACCCTTCTCATATTTGTAGAAATTTTGTTGTTTATATTTGTACTAAGTTTTAAATTGATGTTTAAATTTTGTATGAGAATAATTGGGTTTATTTACCCAAAGGAGGTTTGACCAAGGCAAATCCCCATTCACCAAAAATAAACAAATTTTCACTCTTGTGTTTGTGTTGCAAATCTTAGGTTGAAGAAGTACTCAAGATATCTTGAGCAATATTGGAAAAGTTGTCAAAGTTGCAAAAAATTTCAAAGTTGTTGCCAAGATATGGTATATCACCTAAAAATATGATTTCCAACTTTCTCACGCTAAAACCTATATCAAATAGAAGCTATAGACTGGTATTAGAGGCTCCCAAAAGATGGTTGAAATCCTTTATCAGAGACCCATTCACCCATAGGCGAATGAGTCCCAGTTTACCTCCTAAAATTGAATTTTGGTGAATAGTACATAGTCTTTATCCTTTCTCAAATCTGCAAAAAAATTATTGTTTCTATTTGTATTGAGCTTTAAATTGATGTTTCAATTTAGTATGAGAATAATTAAGTACATTTACTATTTTTTAGTTCTTCTCCCAAATGTGCTATTTAGGATGATACCTTGTCCTCAATCATAAGGAAATCAGTAGATTCCCTCATTGAGTTGAATCACCTAACGGTTTGTAAGAGAGGGGGACCAACCACTTCAAGGCTCTAGGTCACAGAGAGCCGAGAGTGGAGGGCTGTCCTAACTTACCTTAATCTAAAAGGTGTCTTGAAACAAGAATTGAGAATGATGAGGACTATAATATACTTCAATCACTCTATAGATCCTGAACTTAGGCTTGGCCTAGGTGGGCTAATTTTTAGAGTTGGTACTATGTCTCATATAGCTCTCTATCTAAGGACAATAGCATAGTTCTTGGATGACAACATGACACACTGGCATCTCTCGGGCGTGCTTGCATTTTCATGACTAATTGATAGCCTACCTGATGGACTTTAACAAAAATGATAAGATAATGAAATATAGAAAATAAATATGTAAATATTGGAACAAATAGATAAAGACTAAAGTGATAAAGACCAACTCTAGAAGCACCAGTTCACCAGCTAGCTTTGCATGCACTTTCACCTATACACAAGCAAGAGGGAAAATTTTTGAGGCTATATAGGGGCCTACATTAGTCAGGTATGTGTAGGATCATCATAGAAAAAATAGGCCTTTAAGTGGCAAAAAAATTAGAAAAATCAGAGTTAGGAAACTTGATGTAAAAATTTGAATAAGTTATCTATATTATTTCAAAAATATGTAAGAATAGAATTTGTAGCAAATTGAATGTGGTTCTAGAATACTAGGTTTGTTTAAAAAAAAATCTATTTGGTGAAAATTTGGAATTTCAATGCAATGGTACTTAAATTTTACGGAAAAAATAAGAAGTAGGTGTTTGTCTGACCACCCTAACCACAATAAAATGGTAATATTTTTTTATAATATTTTAGATATACATAGAAGAATCATATCCTGATGTGATGCATTATTTTTTGTAATTTTTTTCTAAGTAAATAATTAATTATTAATTTCTTATTACAACTTTTTAAAAAAATATAAAAAACTTGTATGTTTGACCACCTTAACTTGGTCAAAACTTCATGAAATTCAATTTTTATGTTTTTAATCCTATAGTATGTGAAGCATAGAATGCGACACATGTTTTGGATTCAAAAAATGTGATACCATTTAAAATCTATAGATGTTTTTCAATCAACCTATCAATCAGGACATTAGTCATAATTTGAATAGAAAATGAATAATAATTACTTATTAAATTCAAAGTAAAGCATAATTTATATTGGTGGAAAACTAGGAATCTCCTTTAAAAACCTTTTTATCTCATCAATTTTGGGTAAAAAATAGTCATCAACCACATACCCATCATATTGCCACTTTTTGGCCCATCATGATCCTGCACATATCCAGTCAGACCCTTGTTTTGGTGTTTCCACGTCCACAGACAACCAAAAACCAATGAAGTAGAATATGTGATTGTAGACAAAAAAATGAGCTAGGCCTACAAGTTCTATTTTTCTCACATTTCTTCCTAGCATAATTAAAATGTTTAATTATGTCCTTTGGTCCACTTTCAACTATTAATTAAATAATTCATAATTATTTAATTAAATCATGTCTTTTATTACACTTGATTATTTAAATAAATAAATTATATTTATTTATTTAAATGTGTTACTAATTCTCTAATGTATTTCCATAATTGAATAAATTATTAAATTTATTTAATTTTCTTGGCCCATTAATTCTTCTTGATTATTTATTTATTTAAATACGTCATTAATTTGTAAATGTTTTCTCATAATTAAATAAATTCTTTAATTTATTTAATTCTTATCCACCTTGGCATTTTCCCAATTTTAAATAAAATTATTTATTTAAAATGGTCCCACTTTCTAATTTTCCCTCTTTTAGTAAATGATTCAAATTAATTATTTACTATCACATGACCCCACCTTTTTGAATTAAATTAATTTTTAATTCAAAATAGCAATTTTCCTCTAGAAATCAAGTAATTTCTAATATTATTTGATTTTCTAGCTCTCTTTTTCTATGTCATTCTTATCTCCTTGTCACATGCATTTTCAGCCCTTGATTTGATTTTCTCAAATCAAATCTTGTCCACTTATTTAAAATTTACCCTAATGTTTCCCTAACCCTAACTATGGGTTGTCACATTGAATCTTTTCCATTGATTCTAGGGCATTTTTCTATTTTCAATCTTGGCCATTCATCCAAAATTGCATTTTCTATAAAATGGCAATTTTGATCTCATTTGCACATCTTTCATGCTCTCAACTCCATGCATTTTAGCATTTTGGCATTTTGGCATACTCTAGGCTCATTTCATAGTTGCATAGTGTAGCATTTGTCATTAAATCCTTCAACATTTTCTTAGGTCTTGGCATAGTCATAGGTTGCTCACACAAAATCTCAAGGAAACCTAGATATTGCAGCAAATAGAGAAGGTGCAATGGAGATCAATTATGGAGTTTGAAGATACTTGGTAAAATTATTCCTTTTATTTTCATGTTTTCATCCTTTATGCTTTATTATTTACTCTGGGTTTTTTTATTTATGCACTAATTTGCTAACCTAAATATTTACCCTAGTTACATTGGTGAACCTGATGCCAAAATCATGTTTTTTGCAGATTTTCATATGGCTTTTCATGTTTTTGTAGGTACAGGTATGGAGCGCTACACTTGTAGTTTTCTAAGCCACAAATTTTCTATCATGATGAATTTTCTCTATAGAGTGACACATCCACCATCTTGAGATGCATTTTCTCTGTTGTGATGCATTTGAGAACCCAAATGACGCATTTGTAGACCAAGACACATTCACTCTGCATTTTGACGCATTTGATTGGTAAATTCTAGTGTACGGGCCTGAGACACATTTGCTTTGTAGAGTGATGCATTTTCCTGGTAAAATTTTCTTTTAGAATTTTATAGAATTTTTCTAAATTTCTCTTTTTCATTTTGTAGCTTAGAGGTTTTTGGGTTACTAATTTTCTATTTCCAACTTGTGGCAAGGATTCTAACCTTGTTTTATTGATCTTATTATCATTACTTAAGCAAACAATCAAAAAACAACAACTTGCATTCACATTCATATGGTTAAAATTTACATGCATTTTCATGTCATGGGCTTAAAATGAGCAAAATCATGCATTGAAACTCATATGGTTAAAATGAAAATTCATTTTCATATCATGGGTTTAAAATGAAATTTTTCTTTCACACTTCAAGTTAAAAGTTTAAAAAGAACAAAGTGTCTTAAGTTTCTTCCTCACATTATAGTTTTGGTAACTAAAATTCACAAGTGTCTCCAATTTTGTGTCATTCTAATTCAATAATAGAAGTATCCTCCCCCCTTGTGCACTTGTGTGATCCTAGGTGAAAGAGAAACTATTATTGACTCTAGGAATGGGTATGTGCAGGATCATGATGGGCCAAAAAGTGGCAATATGATGCATATGTGGCTGACGACTATTTTTTTACCCAAAATTGATGAAATGAAAAGGGTTTTTAGAGGAGATTCTCAATTTTCCACCGATATAAATTATACTTTACTTTGAATTTAATAAGTAATTATTATTCATTTTTTATTCAAATTATGACTAAAGTACTGATGAATAGGCTGATTAAGAAACATCTATAGCTTTCAAACGGTATCACATTTTTTGAATCCAAAACATGCGTCACATTCTATGCTTCACATAATATAGGATTAAAAAAAGAAGACATGAATTTCATGAAGTTTTGACCAAGTTAAGGTGGTCAAACATACGAGTTTTTATATTTTTTAAAAATTTGTAATAAAAAAATCATAATTAATTATTTACATGGAAAAAATTACAAAAAAATATGCATCACAATGGAGCATGATTCCTCTACTTAAATATAAACTATTATAAAAAAATATTATCATTTTTTATTATGGTTATTGGATTTTTTTTTAAACATACCTAGTAGTTTAGAAACGACATTCAACTTGATATAGATTCTATTCTTACACATTTTTGAAATAATATTGATAACTTATTCAAATTTTTACGTCAATTTTCCTAACTGTACTTTTTCTAAAATTTTTCCCACTTAAGGGGTTGTTTTTTCCATGATGATCCTGTACATACCCGAATTGGGCCTTCCTTGGTGGGAAAAAGTACTCCCCCTAAGGCGACTCAAACCAAAAATGGAGATATTTAGCCGAGCTACCCCCAACTAGTATATAAATGTGAATCCTAATGGAAAACATAGGATTACGAGTGTGGATGTGTCATATGAACAAGTGAACTCCCCAAAACCCTGTTGAGCATAACCTCTTTAGGCTCAAGTTTCTCCTTATCAGAGCTAATCTTTCACCATGTGTGGCCACTCAAACAAGGGTCCTGAACTAAAAACCTTTGTGTAGTTTCCAAAATCCCATCTATTTTCTTATGCAACAATGTTCATTGTGAAGGAATCCACATTCTCATAGTTTTTAGTAGAGGTGATTAGCCTGCAATGGGAGATTTATGGGGGTTGGAAGTTTGGTTGACTTAAGAAGTGAGTGAACTATAAGGGGGAGCTTGTGTGGGAAATATTTTGCATTCATCCTCTAAGAATAAGTGTGATTGGGGAAGCCCACATGGAATCTATTAAATATTGTCCTTGCCTAACCTAGGATAGTGCTTGTCTTCATTGTCCATGTTTTCAAATTTTCAAAGACAAGATATTGTGCTTTCCCAGTGTTTTCTGAAGACATTGAAACAAATAAACACCTTTCACAGATTTGGAAATAATCATTCAACTTCGAACAATTCCCAATTTTTCCAAAATTGCAAACAAATTAGGCTTCCATTCTACCTGCAACGTATTTGTTGCAACACATTCACTACTTTTGACACTTTTGACAATGTATTCACTTTGATAACATCTAGATATGTGCAGGATCATCATGAGAAAAACAAGCCCTTAAGTGATGAATTTAAAAAAAAAAAGAATTAGGCAACTTAACATAAAAAAAATGAATAAGTTATCTATATTATTTAAAAAATATGTAAGAAGAGAATCTATAGAAAATTGAATGTAGTTTCTAAACTACTATATATATATATTTGGTGAAAATTTGAAATTTCAATGCAGTAGTACTTAAATTTCAAGGAAAAAATAAGTAGGTGTCTATCTTACCACCCTAACCACAATAAGATGATAATAATTTTTTATAATATTTTAGATATAAGTAGAGGACTCATGTTTGAATGTGATGCATATTTTTTTGTAATTTTTTCCAAGTAAATAATTAATGATGAAAATTTTATTACAATGTTTTAAAAATATGTTTTAAAAATATAAAAATCGTATGTCTGACCACCTTAACTTGCTCAAAACTTCATGATTTTTTTTTTAAAAATCATATAGTATGTGAAGCATAAAATGTGACACATGTTTTGGATTCAAAAAATGTGACACTGTTTGAAAGCTATAGATGTTTTTCAATTAGCTTATCAATCAGGAATTTAGTCATAATTCAACTATAAAATGAATAATAATTACTTATTAAATTCAAAGTAAAACATAATTTATATTGGTGGAAAGTTGAGAATATCATTTAAAACCCTTTTCATTTCGTCAATTTTGGGTAAAAAAAAGGTTGTCAGCCACATACCCTACATATACCCATCATAATCGCTACTTTTTGGCCTATCATGATCTTGCACATACCCATTTGTGACCTCAAAATCCACATTCGTTGAAACTGTGTGATCCGATGGATATTTTTCAATGAAATTTGAAGTTTCTCATATCTCTCCAGAATCTACACCATCAGAAAGAGCTCGACGTCTTGATTCTAGCGCAACTTGAACAGAGCGAAAAGGAGTCTATTTGCACAAGTTACAACCAGTCAAACCTTGGGTCAAACTGCCATCAGGGGTCATCCAAGAAGCAGAAAAAATGATTGTCTTAGAAATCAATAGAGGTGGCATCAAAGCAAAGAGATCATCAAGATGATTCTGGCAACATTCGTTTTGTCGAAATCCGACAAAGTATGCTCGAGATATTGGCAGTCAAAGTTCAGTTGACTTGGTGGTACAATGGGCGGCGTCATCATGCTGACATGTCAGTTTGTACTGTACGGAATCCAACTTGGACAAATCGGGCATGACATGTGGTAGTCGAGTCATCTTAATGGACCAATGAGATGCTGACACATGTCCATCCATACAAAAAATCATCGGCATTGTCAGCGCTCAGTCATCGTCCCAGTCAGCGAACACATCCGAGTCAGTGGCTAGTTAGATGTCACCACGTGGCACCCTCCTGGTGTGAAACGTGGCCTCCCATTCCTCCACGGGAAATCTATTTTGTTTGTTTCAATAAAAAGGTTAGGGGGATTTGAACCCCTAGCCTCCCAACTACAAGCACTAACCTCCACTGCTCGGCTGCGAGATATTCTCAACTTAATAACTGCGGATGGTTTCTTTTGTTATATAACGGTTGGGAATTGGCTATTAAAAGCCAGCGGCCAAGGTTGAACCCCTGACCGCCTACTTACTAAAATATATAGCCACTGATAAGCCATCAAACACATTTGGAAAATGGTATGGCATTGATTGTTTTTAGATAATTATTATGTCCGATAGCCATAATCTTAAAACAAACTCCCTTAAATTAAAACAATAAAACTCAACCCCTTTAAATGGAAAAAAACAAAGCCCGAAATTGAGGTAATATGAAGGGTTAAAAATACTTGTAAAGGATTAATATAATCCTAATATGTTAATAATGGAGATTGTTGAAAATTATATGTAAGGGAGGATTTGTTAAAATATTTACTATGTAAGGTGGATTTAGTGATTTGAAAATATAAAAATGGGAGATAGGGGGAATATTGTAAAATCAATTGGTTAAAGGCCAATTTGAGTAAATTTGATGTATAAAAGGGGAGTTTAGGAGTGAGTTTTGGGTACTCAAAATTTTCAAGTCTAGGTGGTGAAGTTTTGAATCAGAGGAATAGGGAGATTTTTCTAAGGAGATTATTTTGAGCCCTTTTGTAAGTCGGAGTATTGTCATGCTCCCGAAGTGCTCTTGGTGCAATTGTAATTCTGTTTTTCGAGATTAATCAGATCGGTCTCACTCTATTGGAGCGAACCCGGAGACGTAGTCACATTTGTGGTGAACTCCGTTATCAGATCATTTGCACTCTCTCTCTCTTGTTCCTTCTCAATTTCAATCTTTTCACCTTCAGTTTTTAATGCATATTTTTAATAATATATGCATGAATTGTATTTCCACTTAATTCACATGTTAATGTGTTAATTTTGTTTATGTAATTTGGATTTCATGGTTTGCAAACATTAAGCATTCAAATCCAATTAGTCTAGATCCTAATCAGATCAAGTGGTATCAGAGCTTTTGGTGACTATTATTGCAGTTGTTTTGAATGCTAACAAGATCCAGGATTCGGAAGGGCGAAGGCAAGCTTGAGGAATTTAATCCTGAGATAGGGAAACAAAGAACTTTTCTGAAGATGTTTGTATCTGGAATGGAGGTGCCTGAAGAACTCAGTGAGCAGGAGTTTTGAAGAGCTTTTTGGCAGATGAAAGCTGCATTGGAGATGCTACTCAAAGAAAGGGAAGAATGCATGAAACATGAAGAAGATCATGGAGATAGTAAACGCAAGAAGAAGCAATCAGGAGGTGGTGATGAACCTCTAAAATATCCTCCGTCTACTCCTCCTTCTTCTCCTCCTTCTCCTCTTCTTCTACACATTCTCTTTCTGGTAATCCGTTTAAGGGTGTAAATAAGCCTCAGATTAAATTGGATGTAAAATTTGAACTACCTAAGTATTGTGGTGAATTCGATGCTGAAAAACTAGATGATTGGATTCAGCAAGTAGAAGTTTATTGTAGATTCCAAAATCTCTTTGATGATGCTTCTAAGATCCAGTTAGCCACTCTTCGATTGGGAGGTACAACTCTTACCTGGTGGGAGAGTAGGACTAGAGTAGAAATTTCACAGCATGGTAGAGTTAATTTATCTTGGTTAGAATTCATTAATGCTCTTAAAAAACAATTCTATCCCATAGGTCACATGCAACAATTAATGATGAATTGGCAAGTGTTTAAACAAGGGAAAGGTCAAACTGTCCAAGAGTACACCCATGAATTCAGAAAGAAGGCTATTGCATTAAATGTACCTTTTTACACCCATAATACTTTGTTAAAGTACATAGGAGGTCTTCACTCATATCTCAGACATTCCATTTTGGTTTTAAATCCTTGTAATTTGGATGAAGTGTCTGTTAAAGCTAGACATCTAGAGTCAAGAGGAAAGGGTTCTTTCATTGATAATGATAACTTTGTAAAGAAATCTTCTAAGAATGTAGAGACAGGGAAAGGAAAGAAGACAACTACAGTCAAGAAGGATGACAAGATTTCTTGCTCTCATTGTGACAAGAAGGGTCATGATGAAGATCATTGTTGGAGGTTGCATCCCGAATTGAAGCCTAAGTGGGATCAAACATAGAATCAGAAACAAAAGGGTAAGGAGAAAGCCACAAATGTTGTTATGGATCTTGGTTCCGATTCTGATGATGAAACTAAGATAACAACTATTGGTTTGAAAGGTAAAGATCCTAATTCTAGTGTTTCCTTTGATAGTTGTGCTTCTACTTCTAAAGTTAACGATGTCTCTGAAGATAAGAAAAGGAATGAGCTTTTTCATTTAAGGGTTGTTGCTAAGAACATTAAAATTGATGCACTCATAGATAGTGGTTCTCAAGTTAACTTAATTTTTGAAGATGTTGTAAGAAACTTGGGATTGAAAACTACATTGCATAAGAAACCTTATCCACTAGGTTGGATTTGTGAGAATGATAAGTTGCAAGTAACAAGACAATGCACTTTAAGATTCACAATCACTAGTAAGTTTGTGGATGAAGTACAGTTTGATGTGGTTCCACTAGATATTTGTGGGATAGTTCTGGGTAGCCCCTATCTTTATGATCGAAAAGCTATTTTCTACAGGGAAAAGAATCATTATCATTTGTTTAAAGATGGCATTCAGTATATTGTATATTCTCACAGGATTAAGACTGATCATTCTTTTACAAACATATGGCAATTTAGGAGGGTGATTAATGCAAGTAAAGATTTAACTCCTATGTCTGTCAGCATAGGTGGTTCTAGACAAGAACTTGGAGTAGCTAACTAGGGTCAAATGTCACAGGATGCACCCACAGTATAGCATGAGGGAATGATGATTGAAAGCATTAATGGATCCTTGGGTAAAAATGTTTCGCATGTGAAAGATCGATATGTTGTTGATTTATTCTCTTTCATCTCTGCATTATTGTTAAGCTTGATTCTAGTCAATGTTTGTTGGTTAGTGGCTACGACAGTTGATGTAGATGCTTATGGAAGTGATAGAATGATGCTTATGATCAACAATGTTGTTGTAGTCTTTGTTGTGATTGTGAGTCAGGTATATAGATGTATAGAGGATACAGGACAAGTGGGGAGGCCAAGTCCTCACTTAATGTTAGAATAAATGCCACTTTCAGAGGTCCAAAAGGTCTTAAATGGGGAGGCCTGATCCGGTGGATATTTTTCAATGAAATTTGAAGTTTCTAATATCTCTCCAGAATCTACACCATCAGAAAGAGCTCGACGTCCTGATTCCAGCACAACTTGAACGGAGTGAAAAGGAGTCTATTTGCACAAGTTACAACCAATCAAACCTTGGGTCAAACTACCATCAAGGGTCATCCAGGAAGTAGAAAAAATAATTTTCTTAGAAATCAATAGAGGTGGCATTAAAGCGAAGAGATCGTCAAGACGATTCTAGCAACATTCGTTTCATTGAAATCTGACGAAGTATGCTCGAGATATTGGCAGTCAAAGTTTAGCTGACTTGGTGGTATAATGGGTGACGTCATCATGCTGACATGTCAGTCTGTACTGTACGGAATCCGACGTGGAAAAACTGGGCATGACATGTGGCAGTTGAGTCATCTGAATGGACCAATGAGATTCTGACATGTGTACATCCGTATGACAAATCATCGGCATTGTCGGAGCGCAATCATCATCCCAGTCAGCGAACACATCCAAGTCAGTGGCTAGTTAGATGTCACCACGTGGCACCCTCTTGGTGTGACACGTGGCCTCCCATTCCTCCACAGGAAATTTGTTTGGTTTGTTTCGATAAAAAGGTTAGGGGGATTTGAACCCCTAGCCTCCCAACTACAAGCACTAACCTCCACCACTTGGCCGAGAGATATTCTCAACTTAATAACTGCGGATGGTTTCTTTTGTTATATAACAGTCGGGAATTGGCTATTAAAAGCTAGTAGCCAGGGTTGAACCCCTGACCACTTGCTTACTAAAATATATAGCCACCGATAAGCCATCAAACATGTTTGGCAAATGGTATGGCATCGGTTGTTTTAGGATAATTATTATGTCTAATAGCCATAATCTTAAAACAAACTCCCTTAAATTAAAACAATAAAACTCAACCCCTTTAAATGGAAAAAAACAAAGCCCAAAATTGAGGTAATATTAAGGGTTAAAAATACTTGTAAAGGATTAATATAATCCTAATATGTTAACAATGGAGATTGTTGAAAATTATATGTAAGGGAGGATTTGTTAAAATATTTACTATGTAATGTGGATTTAGTGATTTGAAAATATAAAAATGGGAGATAGGGGGAATATTGTAAAATCAATTGGTTAAAGGCCAATTTGAGTAAATTTGATGTATAAAAAGGGAGTTTAGGAGTGAGTTTTGGGTACTCAGAATTTTCAAGTCTAGGTGGTGAAGTTTTGAATCAGAGGAATAGTGAGATTTTTCTAAGGAGATTATTTTGAGCCTTTTTGTAAGTTGGAGTATTGTCATGTTGCTGAAGTGCTCTTGGTGCAATTGTAATTCTGTTTTTTGAGATTAATCGGATCGGTCTCACTCTATTGGAGCAGACCCGGAGACGTAGTCATGTTTGTGGTGAACTCCGTTATCAGATCATTTGCACTCTCTCCCTCTCTCTTGTTCCTTCTTAATTTCAATCTTTTCACCTTCAGTTTTTAATGCATAATTTCAATAATGTATGCATGAATTATATTTCTGCTTAATTCACATGTTAATGTGTTAATTTTGTTTATGTAATTTGGATTTCATGATTTTCAAACATTAAGCATTCAAATGCAATTAGTTTAGATCCTAATCAGATCAAGTGGTATCAGAGCTTTTGGTGACTATTATTGCAGTTGTTTTGAATGCTAACAAGATCCAGGATTCAGAAGGGCGAAGGCAAGCTTGAGGAATTTAATCTTGAGATCGGGAAACAAAGAACTTTTCTGAGGATGTCTGTATCTAGAATGGAGGTGCCTGAAGAACTCAGTGAGTAGGAGTTTCGAAAAGGTTTTTGGCAGATGAAAACTGCATTGGAGATGCTACTCAAAGAAAGGGAAGAACGCATGAAACATGAGGAAGATAATGGAGATAGTAAAAGCAAGAAGAAGCAATCAAGAGGTGGTGATGAACCTCTAAAATCTCCTCCGTCTACTCCTCCTTCTTCTCCTCCTTCTCCTTCTTCTTCTACACATTCTCTTTCTGGTAATCCTTTTAAGGGTGTAAATAAGCCTCAGATTAAATTGGATGTAAAATTTGAACTACCTAAGTATTGTTGTGAATTAGATGCTGAAAAATTAGATGATTGGATTCAATAAGTAGAAGTTTATTGTAGAGTCCAAAATCTCTTTGATGATGCTTATAAGATCCAGTTAGCCACTTTTCGGTTGGGAGGTACAATTCTTACCTGGTGGGAGAGTAGGACTAGAGTAGAAATTTCACAGCATGGTAGAGTCAATTTATCTTGGTTAGAATTCATTAATGCTCTTAAAAAACAATTCTATCCCTTAGGCCACATGCAACAATTAATGATGAATTGGCAAGTGTTTAAACAAGGGAAAGGTCAAACTATCCAAGAGTACACCCATGAAGTCAGAAAGAAGGCTATTGCATTAAATGTACCTTTGTACACCCAGGATACTTTGTTAAAGTACATAGGAGGTCTTCACTCATATCTCAGACATTCCATTTTGGTTTTGAATCCTTGTAATTTGGATGAAGTGTCTATTCAAGCTACACATCTAGAGTCAAGAGGAAAGGGTTCTTTCACTGATAATGATAACTCTGTAAAGAAATCTTCTAAGAATGTAGAGATAGGGAAAGGAAAGAAGAAAACTACATTCAAGAAGGATGACAAGATTTCATGCTCTCATTGTGATAGGAAGGGTCATGATGAAGATAATTGTTGGAGGTTGCATCCCGAATTGAAGCCTAAGTGGGCTCAAAGATAGAATAAAAAACAAAAGGGTAAGGAGAAAGCCACAAATGTTGTTATGGATCTTGGTTTCGATTCTGATGATGAAACTAAGATAACATATATAGGTTTGAAAGGTAAAGATCCTAATTCTAGTGTTTCCTTTGATAGTTGTGCTTCTACTTCTAAAGTTAATGATGCCTTTGAAGATAAGAAAAGGAATGAGCTTTTTCATTTAAGGGTTGTTGCTAAGAACATTAAAATTGATGCACTCATAGATAGTGGTTCTCAAGTTAACTTAATTTATGAAGATGTTGTAAGAAACTTGGGATTGAAAACTACATTGCATAAGAAACCTTATCCACTAGGTTGGATTTGTGAGAATGATAAGTTCAAGTAAAAATACAATGCACTTTAAGATTTGCAAGCACTAGTAAGTTTGTGGATGAAGTACAATTTGATGTGGTTCCACTAGATATTTGTGGGATAGTTCTGGGTAGCCCCTATCTTTATGATAGAAAAGCTATTTTCTATAGGGAAAAGAATCATTATCATTTGTTTAAAGATGGCATTAAGTATATTGTACATTCTCACAAGATTAAGACTAGTCATTCTTTTACAAAAACAGGGCAATTTAAGAAGGTGATTAATGCAAGTAAAGATTTAACTCCTATGTCTGTCAGTACAGGTGGTTCTAGACAAGAACTTGGAGTAGCTAACTAGGGTCAAATGTCATAGGATGCACCCACAGTACAACATGAGGGAATGATGATTGAAAGCATTAATGGATCCTTGGGTAAAAATGTTTCTCATGCGAAAGATCGATATGTTGTAGATTTATTCTCTTTCATCTCTGCATTATTGTTAAGCTTGATGCTAGTCAATGTTTGTTGGTTAGTGGCTACGACAGTTGATGTAGATGCTTATGAAAGTGATAGAATGATGCTTATGATCAACAATGTTGTTGCAGTCTTTGTTGTGATTGTGAGTCAGGTATACAGATGTACAGAGGATACAGGACAAGTGGGGAGGCCAAGTCCTCACTTAATGTTAGAATAAATGTCACTTTTGGAGGTCCAAAAGGTCTTCAATGGGGAGGCCTGATCCGGTGGATATTTTTTAGTGAAATTTGAAGTTTCTCATGTATCTCTAGAATCTACACCATTGGAAAGAGCTTGACGTCTTGATTCCATCACAACTTGAATGAAGCAAAAAGGAGTCTATTTGCACAAGTTACGACCAGTCAAACCTTGGGTCAAATTACCATCAGTTGTCATTCAAGAAGTAGAAAAAAATATTTTCTTGGAAATCAAAAGAGATGGCGTCAAAGCGAAGAGATCGTCAAGACGATTCTAGCAATGTTCATTTTGTCGAAATCTGACGAAGTATGCTCAAGATATTGGCAGTCAAAGTTTAGTTGACTTGGTGGTACAATGGGTGACGTCATCATGCTGACATGTCAGTCCGTACTATACGGAATCTGATGTTGACAAACTGGGCATGACATGTGGCGGTCGAGTCATCTAAATGGACCAATGACATGCTAACACATGTCCATCTGTACGACAAATCATCGGCATTGTTAGTGTGCAGTCATCATCCCAGTCAGCGAACACATCTGATTCAGTGGCCATTTAGATGTCGCCATGTGGCACCCTCCTGGTGTGACACATGGCCTCCCATTCCTCCACGGGCAATCTATTTATTTTGTTTCAATAAAAATGTTAGGAGGATATGAACCCCTAACCTCCCAACTTCAACTTAATAACTGCGGATGGTTTCTTTTGTTATATAACAGTTGGGAATTGGCTATTTAAAGCCAGCGGCCAGGGTTGAACCCCTGACTGCCTACTTACTAAAATATATAGCCACCAATAAGCCATCAAACGTGTTGGGAAAATGGTATGGAATCGGTTGTTTTTGGATAATTATTATGTCCAATAGCCATAATCTTAAAACAAACTCCCTTAAATTAAAACAATAAAACTAAACCCCTTTAAATGGAAAAAAACAAAGCCCGAAATTGAGGTAATATGAAGGGTTAAAAATACTTGTAAAGGATTAATATAATCCTAATATGTTAATAATGGAGATTGTTGAAAATTATAAGTAAGGAAGGATTTGTTAAAATATTTACTATGTAAGGTGGATTTAGTGATTTGAAAATATAAAAATGGGAGATAGGGGGAATATTGTAAAATCAATTGGTTAAAGGCTAATTTGAGTAAATTTCATGTATAAAAGGGGAGTTTAGGAGTGAGTTTTGGGTACTCAGAATTTTCAAGTCCAGGTGGTGAAGTTTTGAATTAGAGGAATAGGGAGATTTTTCTAAGGAGATTATTTTGAGCCTTTTTGTAAGTTGGAGTATTGTCATGATGCTGAAGTGCTCTTGGTGCAATTGTAATTCTATTTCTGGAGATTAATCAGATCGGTCTCACTCTATTGGAGCGGACCCGGAGGCATAGTCACGTTTGTGGTGAACTTCGTTATCAGATTGTTTGCACTCTCTCTCTCTCTCTCTTGTTCCTTCTCAATTTCAATATTTTCACCTTCAGTTTTTAATGCATAATTTCAATAATGTATGCATGAATTGTATTTCTACTTAATTCACATGTTAATGTGTTAATTTTTTTTATGTAATTTGGATTTCATGATTTTAAAACATTAATCATTCAAATGCAATTAGTGTAGATCCTTATCATATCACTGTGATGCATCTGCCAAACTGCAATGCATTTTTGACCTAAACTGACACATTTCCCTAGCAAAAATGAAAACATAGTTGTAATCTAAAATTCCAGAGAAAACTTGTCCAATTTTCTATTAAGCATCTCTTTCAAGTAGCCTCTATCAAAAATCAAAAAGAAAATTACTCAAATCTTCCAGTATTTGCATACTTTAGCTTGTATTTACCCATAGGTCCAAACTTACAAAAAAAATAGTTGCATTCTTAGAATCTATCGTTTCATTTTCATCCATAAAAAAATATTGAGGTCCTCATTTTATTTGAAGATTTTGGAATAGGGAAACTTACCATACTTTACAAAATCATTTCCTTCAAGAATAGGTTGTGATTGGACTTAGTCAACTTAATTTCCTTTAGCCATTTTCCATTTTTGTGAGACTTTTCAACTTAAAAGTCTAATTAGGAAAACTAACTTTGTCATCTTGTCATCTTGTCCTTTAGTCACATTAGTAAGTCCGTTGATGACCCAAATTGAGACATAGATCAAGCTTAGGTTGGTTGAGTAACCTTCTCCCAAATCACTTAGACCTTTTCATTTGTATATCTTAGAATATTCAAGTCATTGTAGTCCTCATTTTGCATACCTTATTCCTAAAAATCCAAAAAAAAGAGTCCTTATTTCCCTTTGGCATTTGTCATTTCCTTTGGAAAACATTGTCATATTTCATTCCTTATTGTCAAAAACCCAAAAAACATAGTTGCATTTTCATCCCTTATTCAAAAAAATTCAAAAATATAGTTGTCATTTTCATCCTTCTTGATTTGAGCAATTCCTTATATGGTTGAGACTAGGCTTTAAAGAAAAGGAAGACAAATGGCTAATTTTGGACAAGACACTAACACTTATATATTTTCCAATGACATGAATCAAAACATGAACCAATATGCATCCTTTATCAGTCATTTCATTGAAACGAACATGCCATATTCCTCATGTAACCCCTTGGAATCATTCATGCATAGAGATGAACATGGAAATGTATTTATGGAGGAACTAGAAGTTGTTGCACAAAATCCTGACATAGCCTCCTTTGTGGAATATTTGGTCTTACATGATCCACAAAGATATCCAACCATGCTCTTGGACCAAGGGGCTAAATTTCCACATGGCTTTGACATCAACACTCTAAGGGAAGATTTACCTGATCACAATGCCAACAACAAAAATGCTTCTCACAATATTCAACTCCAAAACAATGCAAATAATGCCTCATACACTAGTCAACCTCAAAACAATGCAAACAATACCTTTTTTGGGGCCACCTCACAAATTTCCACAAGCACTACCAATGCTACCTCTAATGACACATCCAATCAAAACAAAAACACTGCAACATCCATTGGATGGACACCAACTATGTCACAAGACATGTTACAATCAATTCCTACAATGTCAACAACATCCTGATATCCAATTGGAGCTACCTTTGGATCCTCTTCAATGGGGGAATGATCTTCAAACCCCCTATTTGGAGCTTCATCTAGTGTCATGGGAGATTAATCATCAAATCATTTCATTGGTTCTTCATTCAATCCATTTGGGGGAAGTAAATGATGTATTTTAATTTGAGGACCACAACCAATTTTTAACACGTCATCACAACATTTCCTAGGGGAAAAACACCAACATTCTCCATGGAAAATTTTACCAATTTAGATAAGGAAATCATATGACACAAAAAATGATGTCATTTGGGCATCAAAATATTCAAGGTCAACACATCTCACAAATATCGACTAATATGGATGAAGGATACATTCCTACATATGCATCACACATCCACACCAATCAACACATCCCTAATAAAAAATTTCAATACCAACAACATTCAAAATCAAAATTCGTCATACATGTCATAGCAGCACATTCCACAATAGTATTAAAATGCATCTTCACAACAAATGGGGACCCATGGGATACCTGTCACTCCTATGTGTGATACAACAAACAATCCTATAATTGATGCTTTGACAGCTCAAGTGGAAAACTTGTAAAAGAAGATAGAGACTATGCAGATGTCCAATAAAATCCACACACATCATATGACCTATTCCCATATCCTTTCGACACAAATCTATACATACCACCATTCCCTCTTGGATATATGGCTCAAAATTTCACTAAATACAAAGGCAAGAAAAACCCTTTTGAACACATTCAATAATTCACAACCAATTGTGTGGATATTGCCTATAAACATACTTTCATGATGAGACTCTTCACTAAGAGTCTTGCACACCCCGCACTTGAATGGTTTTCCACTTTATAAAAGGGAATAAAATCATGGGATGAACTTGCAAACAAATTTGTGGAAAATTATGCTGATAACATTGACACAGATGTTTCCATCAACAACCTATGCACACTTACACAAGAAGTTGGGGAGACTTTCAAGCCATTCTTTTAGATATGGAGAAGCCAGCAAGTCATTGTCATATTGACATACCTAAGAAATAAAAAGTAGACATGTTTTTCTGAACTCTCCTAGGCCCATTGAAATATAGCTTGCAAGTCCCCTGTTGCAAAACCTTCACAGACTTATTCAAGAAGGGTGTCCAACTTGGGAAGGCCCTTATTGCTAAAGGAGAACTAAATACAATGGGTTTTGTACTTACTCTTAAAGGAGCTCCACTAAAAAATAAACAAATAACCACACCAACACCTATTGCTAATTCCATTCAAAATAATCACAACAGTCAAAAACAGTCAAAACTAATGGCAACGATGACAAACAAGGTAATTCTCAAAGAGATGTACATATACTTCCTTGGATGAACCAATCAAAGAAGTCCTTCAAAATATCCTTCAAAATGGTTTCATCACATTAGAAGACCCTAAGCCATATGACCCAGGATAGTTTAAACCATCATGGTGGGATGACAATGCTTTCTACGATTACCATCATGCTAAAGGGCATAAAAAATCTTCTTGTTGACAACTAATAAATTTGGTACAAGACCTCACTCAAAATCACACAATTGAATTGGGTAAACAACAATTTGTTTCAAACGTAGACCGTATTATTCATAAAAATCCCACTATAGGACCATGGTTTGAATAATCCCTCTACATCGGGTCCTAATATAAATAATAATCATGCCAACTATATAGGTATGTGTAGGATCATGATGGGCCAAAAAGTGGCAATATTATGGGTATATGTAGGGTATGTGGCTGACGAATTTTTTTAACCCAAAATTGACGAAATGAAAAGGGTTTTTGAAAGAGATTCGCAGCTTTCCACCAATATAAATTATGCTTTAATTTGAATTTAATAAATAATTATTATTCATTTTCTATTTGAATTATGACTAAAGTCCTGATCGATAGTTTGATTGAAAAAAATTTGTAGCTTTCAAATGGTATCACTTTTTTGAATCTAAAACATGCATCACATTCTATACTTTGCATACTATAGGATTAGAAAAAGAAAAATTAAATTTCATGAAGTTTTGGCTAAGTTAAGGTGGTCAGACATACAAGTTTTTATATTTTTAAAAGTTGTAAAAAAAAACATAATTTAATTATTAATTGGAAAAAATTACAAAAAAAATATGCATCACATCCCAAACATGAGTCTTCTTACTTATATCTAAAATCTTATAAAAAAATATTATCATTTTATTGTGGTTAGTGTGGTTAGACAAGCACCTACTTATTTTTTCCTTGAAATTTAAGTCTCTACTGCATTGAAATCTCAAAATTTCACACCAAATAGATTTAAAAAAAAAAAAACCTAATAGTTTAGAAACTACATTCAATTTTTTACAGATTCTATTCTTACATATTTTTGAAATAATATAGATAAATTATTCAAATTTTTTATGTCAAGTTTCCTAACTCTAGTTTTTCATAATTTTTACCACTTACGGGTTTTTTTTTCCATGATGATCCTACACATACCCATACTCACACCACCTTTGACTATTCTAATGGATCCATTATAAATCATGTTTGAGCTAGTGACAAATATGTGAATACCATTACTTTCAAAAGAGCACCTGAATGCAATGTCACTACCTGTGGTGGAAAAGTCACTATAGCTGGTCCTTCTCCCCCTCGGCCAAGCAATCACAATCAGGTCCATATGCCAAGTAGTTGCAACCTAAGGGATATTTTAACCTAATTGAACAACTAGGCAAAGCACCTACTCAAATTTCTATACTTTTTTTTTTATGCATTTCTCTTGCGCATAAGGCCCTACTTGACAAAACCTTGAAATAATCCTCTATCCCTCATGACAATGATGTCAACTAGTTTGAAGCCATGGTGGGATAGCTTACCACTCCCCATCACATAAAATTTTCAAACAAAGACTATTCATCACCAAAATCCAATCATAATGATGCATTACACATTGAATTCTTTATTCATAAGCATAAGGTTAGACGAGTTTTAGTAAATGGTGAAGTAGCACTGAATATTTGTTCCTTAAAACTGGTTAAGGCTCTAGGCTTCTCTAATGCTTGTGTAGAAACTAAAAAGAGCATTGTTATAAAGTGGTATGATGATGAAGAATGTTCCTCTCGAGGTGTTATCACTCTCCCTATTAGATTTGGGCCGGTCATTGTGGATACGACATGTAGAGTCCTGGATCTTGAGTTACCCTATAACATCTTGCTTGGTCGGCCTTGGATCCACGCCCTCAAAGTTGTTCCATCCACTTACCACCAATGCTTGAAGTTTCCTTTTGATGGAACAAAAATCACCATACATGGAGATCCTCATCCTTTCCAATATTGCATCAATCTAAGGGATATTTCAGAACATCAAGTTCACATTAACCAAGAAGCTTCGACCTCCTCTTCTTCCAAATTCATCGACCCATCCATGCTTACCAAATTATCCATGTCCATTCCTTCCACTTTCACCACAACATCCTCCTCCATTCCAAAGGCTAATCCCAATGTCAAGATCTAGTACCAAGGCTGAGGAGAGTATAAATTGAACACGGCCTACTACATCACCAAAATACCCAAGTCTCCTAAGGCTTATGGTCGAAATTGTTTTAGAATGGAACCTTAAGGAAATCTTCAAAGTTCCTCCAATGTGGATTTTTGTAAAATGGGGTGACTTGAACAAAGAAGACATCAAAGACCTATCGACTTGGATCTACAAAGACCCAGAAGATCCATCCCCATTACCAATCCAGATATATGGTAAAGGCTATGATATAATGAAGGAAAAGGGCTATGATGGAACTAGTGGCCTTGGAAAAATAAAACTAGAATGCGGGAACCTATAATGCCTCCCTGAAGATGAAAGTATCTTGGGTCAGGGCATGGGATACCCAAAAGAGATGATCAACGTGCCAATGCAATTTTGAGTGAGAGCATGAATGCTTCAAAGATTTTCCAGACTATTAAGGAATCCCTTACCGAAATTAACTCCCATGAATTGGAATTTGGCTCACAATGATCCCTGAGTGACTGTTGCCTTGATGAGTTATTCCTTGAACTTGGAGAACCTAAATTTGAAGAATTTTTTTGGCAAATGTTTAAGATTGATCGAGCATAGAATAATGACAATCCTAAAATTCCAAGGAAAAGAGAAGACTATGATAGACAGTTTTTCCCAAGGAACAATGACAAGTTTGAATTATCTTCAGATAACATTGACCATAATACTAACATACCTATCCAGCCATCCAATAGCAATGACCATCACTTGGAATCATTCAACTCACCACATGACACTACTAACCCCAATGCTAGTCCATTCGTCCCTTATTTTGGAAATGAGTATGAATCAAGAGAAGGAGAATATTGGATAGAATATAATTGGGAGCTGGATGATGAAAATTTTATCTTTAACCTCTCTGAATCTATCTACAACCTTTTCATATCCTCCACACCATTCACCAATACTGATGATGGTATCTCCTTAGTCTACCCACAACTAATTGATTGGGATCAACAAGGCCCACCAGTTATGGATATATTCCAGAATGATGAGTTCATTGCAAAATTCATGGGACTACATGAGGGAATGCCAAGTGGAGATCACAAGGATGTATTTTCTATTGAACTAGATTGTGCAACTTACTTTGGGGAGACTATCTTGTCCTCTAGTCAAAAAATTAAAAATAAAAATAAAACAAAAAAATGACACATCTTTAGGTCAAAACCAAAAGGAACCTTCTGATGATAAAAAAGTAAAAAAAAGGACATATTTGTGGGTGAAAACATCTTCAAGGTTCCTAAGGATGGAGGATTGGACTTTATCCCCATGACTTAGGAAATATCGGCAATGCTCATAGAGGACACCATGGAAGTCAACAAAGCTACAACCGAAGATCCTAAAATTGTCCTCTTTGCAACATCTTTGATAGAAGAAGAGAAACCTAAATTCCACAAATTATTTTTAGAGCGTAAGATTAACTTTGCATGGTCCTATGCCAATATTCCTGGGTTGGATCCAAAACTAGTTTTGCACCATTTTCCATTACTTCTAGATGCCAAGCCAGTAATTTTTTTTTTGTGTAAGATGCACCCACAAATCGCCTTGTTAGTCAAGAACAACTCAAGAAATTGTTAGATGTGGGATTCATATGATCAATAGATTATGTTGAATGAATTTCAAATTTTGTACTAGTCACAAATCCAAATAGTCAAATATGCATCCGCGTAGATTTTTGGGACTTCAATAAAGTTTTTCTAAAGGATGACTTTCCATTACCAAACATAGACATTATAGTTGATCTTATAGCAGGATACGAGATTTTGTCCCTCATGGACAGTTTCTTGGGTTATAATTAGATTCATATTTCCCCTAAAGATCAACATAAAATAACATTCACATGCCCTTGGGATACATACTATTGGAACGTTATGCCTTTTGGTCTAAAAAATGTAGGCGCCACTTATCAGAGAGACATGATAGCAATATTCCATGACATGATGCACAAGCTAATGGAAGATTATGTAGATGACCTTTTGGAAAAGTATTTGAAACATAAGGATCACCTCAATGTGTTAGAAAAAATATTCAAAAGACTAGAAGAATACAAGGTCCACTTGAATCCCAAGAAATGTGTCTTTGGTGTGACATCAGGAAAACTTTTGGGGTACACAGTTTCTCACAGAGGCATTGAATTTTATCTTTCCAAAGTAAAAGCCATATTAGACATGCCTCCTCCAAAAGGGATAAGTGAACTCGGGACATTTCAAGGTAGGTTACAATCTATCTAATGCTTCATAGCACAACTGGAAAATAAGTGTCAACCATTTTAATATCTCATACACAAGGGTATCCCCTTTTGTGGACTAATAGATTTCAAGAGGTCTTCCAACTAATAAAGGACTATCTATTATCACCACCTCTTCTAATGCCACCAATTGAAGGAAAACCTTTGATTCTATACATTTCTACAACTTCAGTATTGGGGGCATTACTGGCACAAAGTGACCATGATCAGAACGAAAGGGACATATACTACATTAGTCGGACACTGGTTGGATATGAGATAAGCTACACATCCATTAAATGTGCTTGTCTAGCAGTGGTCTTTGCTACTAAAAAATTAAGATATTACATGTTGAATCATAGGACACACTTGGTGGCAAAGATTGATCCCCTAAAATATATCCTTATTCATGTAACATTGATAGGACATTTGGAAAAATGGGTAATGATCTTGAGTGAGTATGAAATTCAATATGTGGAAAAAAAGGATATAAAGGGACAAGTGATAGTAGATCAACTTGAAGATGCACCTATACAAGGCAATCATTCATTGGTAGCAGAATTTCTTGATGAATCCATATTTCATGCGGAGCATAAATCACCTTGGAAAATTTAATTTGATGGGTCTCATACTAGTCATGGTTCGGGAATAGGAATACTATTTATCATGCCATAAGGAAATTCCATCCCTAAGTCATTCTAAATCACCTGTCCATATAGAAATAATATTGCAAAATATGAGGCACTTGTCATAGAACTTAGAATGGCCATAAATTGGAAAATAAAAAATCTACATGTCCTCAAAGATTCTTTGTTGGTCATTAACCAAGTCAACAATGACTATGACACCAAGGACAAGAAGTTAATGCCTTATAAATGAATGGTTGATAGTTTTTAGTCATACTTTCACATGCCTGATTTGAAAAAAATTCCTAGAGCACAAAATAAGGTAGAAAAAGCAATGGCTACAATTGGTTCTCTCCTAGACATTCCAAGCAACATGCCTCAATTTGAGTTCTTGGTGGAACAAATTTTAGTTCTTGCATCTAACATTCCAGAATCAGAGATGGTTTGTGAGCTTGTTGGTCCTAATTCACCATGGTATCAAGACATTTATGACTATCTCTAGTCCCAAACCCTTCTCCCCAACCTATCCAACAACCAATGAAAGTCTTTTATCCATAAGGCCACTTGATACACCATCATCAGTGACACCCTATACCATCATAGCTTTGAAAATACCATTCTTTGATGTCTTAACACTAACTATGCACAAACAACCTTACGTGAGGTACATGAGGGTATATTCGAATCTCATTTGAGTGGTCCTACTTTAGCCAAGAAGATCATGAGACTTGGGTATTACTAGCCAACTATGGAAAAGGATGCACTTGAGTTTGTCAAGACATGTTGCCAATGTCATATGTATAGTTATTTAATTCATGTACTAGTACAGGAACTTCAACCTATTACTTCTCCTTAGCCTTTCGCACAATGGGGACTTGACCTCATGGGAAAATTCCATCCTACCTCCTCCAACGGCCACAAAATAATTATCACCACCAATGAGTACTTCACTAAGTGGATCAAAGTCATCCCCCTTACATACATAATCGAAAAATAAATTTCCAAATTCACTCTCAACTACATCATTTTCCGGAATGGTGGCCCACAATCCATCGTCATAGATAATGGTCATCCCTTCAAAAATCAATACATACATGAGTTGTGTGAATGCTTCCACATCCAATGTTCACCATTTATGCACGCCATACTACCCACAAGGAAATGGTCAAGCTGAGGTGTCCAATAAGATAATCATCAAAATTCTTAAAAAGATAGTCAATGACACTGGCCATGACTGGCACATCCAACTTAACCCTCCTCTATAGGCTTACTACACTAGCATCCACACACCTACATGTGTCACTCCATTCGCCTTGGTATTTGGAGCTCAATCCATCCTTCCCATCAAGGTTGAAATTCCATCCTTAAAAGTCTCCATGAAGCGTTTGATCAATGATGAAGAATATAGATAGTCATGAATACATGAATTGGAAATGTTAGAGGTACACATACATAATTCCTCAAATCATTTACAAGAATATCAAAATAATTTTTCTCATACTTACAACAAGAGGGTTATGGTCAAAAAGTTTGACATTGACAACTTGATCCTCAAGCAAAATCCTAAGAAATAGTTTGACAAAGAAAAACCTTGCAAGTTTGAGCCCAACTGGCTGGGTCCTTACATCATCATGTCCTCTTTTAGTTCCAAAGCATATTAGGTAGCCACTCTAGATGGTGAACAACTGACAAAGCCTATCAACAGTCTACATCTTCAAAAGTTTTATTCATAGCATCAGTGAGCTAGGCTGAAAACCATCAAAAATACAAAAAGAAATAAAAAGATAAAAAATCGTCACCTTGATGAAAACCTAACAAATAGGTTTCTTGGTGACACCAAAAAAATGACAAAAATAGTAAAGGGAAATAATTTGTCCAATAGTGAAAACCTAGTAAACAGGAATTTTGGATAAGTACCATGGTGAAAACCTAGAAAATAGGCACCATGTGTAGTCAATCTTTGCTCTACCATCTACTATCACTCTATCTACCTTAGTCCATAATAATTACCCACTTTTATGACACCATCATGATACCTATCACAAAAACCCTGCCATTCCTTTCATGGCTGACAACAACTGACATTAATTCATGTGTACCATCCATCCATCATCCCATGCATGACCCTTTTGCACATCCTTTAATCTTGGCTAGTCATGGACTTGACTAGGGGCAATCCTTTTATCATTTGAATATAGTGGGTATCACACATGGACCTAAAAATTAAAAAAAAGTCCTGAAAATATACCTAAATATTGAAAAATGTCCAAATAAAAAGAGCTATAAAGAAAAAAAATTCTTGAAAAAAGATCTAAAAAAACAAAAAAATGTCTTGAAAAGAAGACCTAAAATTTAAAAAATCCTAAAAAAAGACCTAAAAATTGAAAAATGTCCTAAAAAAACACCTAAAAATTGAAAAATGTCCTGAAAAAAGACCTAAAAATTGAAAAATGTCTTGAAAATAGAAGACCTAAAATTTGAAAAATGTCTTGAAAAAAGACCTAAAAATTGAAAAATGTCCTAAAGAAATACAAAAAAATAAAAATATCTTCAAAAACACAAAAACAAAGTTGTATCTTGTCAAGTCAACCAATTCAGTCAGTCCATGTCATAGTCGAACTATGTTGTCTCTGCACATTTTACTATGTAGACAAGACTCGTCCTTGGGACCTCAAGACATTGGGTCAGTCCTTTTTAGTTTTTCAAAATAAAAATCATTGGTCATGTTGAACTATGAGGTCTCTAAGTGTATGACTTAGGCAAGGCCATTTTTCAATGAGCCTCTAAGGCCGTACTAGGTCAGTCCATTAGGGTTCACAACACTGGACAGACACACACAATTTTTTTCAAGTAAAATAAGTCATTGAAAATTATCAAACTTCTAAAAAAACCTATGGAAATTATTTAATCATGGCCATTACATTAGCATGTCAACATCAACATATAATCATCTCAATCAACTTTAGTCAAAATTGGTCAACTTCAGTAAATCTAGGTCAAAATTGGTAAAACTATCAATTATTGGTTATTCTTTAGATGTGTCCTTCTGAAGAATGGCCCACATCATTTACTTATGCCTTAGGATTTTTCCTTACTAGGAATCATCATTACCATTTGGAATGTCAACATCAACAACATTTAGGATGTGTCCTACCTAAATTTGGCAACTTTGACATTTTTCACCTAGACATAGGAAAACTTGACATCTTGACATCATCAAAACTTGGCATCTTAACATGAAAACACCTGAAATTTAGACACAAGTTTGGAAAGTACTTGGAAAACATTATCTTAGCATTTTTTCTTGGATCTTTCATCATTCTACTATTTTCTCCACGATGTCCTAGTGACATGATTTAGAGAAGCAACAACATATCATGATGATATTTTTGTCTTATCTTTTTCAGGTAGTCACGTTGCTAGTTCCTTGAGGATGTTTTTTTAATAGGATTTAGAGGAGCAATGACATTTCATGACTTGTCTTTATTGTATTAATTGTCCTTCTTATGCTTTTGGTTAATTGTGACAAAAAAATTAGGGCAATTGCACTCTTAGTATGAGTCATGATCATCCTTTTTTGCAACTGCTCGTCTCATGTTGTTGCACAACCTTGCACACCTTGATCTATGTCATATCATGGTGTTTGTTGTCCATTACAATAATATTCCCAATGATTATTAAGAGCAACAATTATTAGTCCTATGGTAACATGTTGAAGGATTTGATTCCATGCTAACACACATATCCTTCTTTCTTGTTATTTTTCCTCGTTTGTCTCATGATGATACCCTATGGCATGCAAAAAAAAATTGCATACATAGTCATATAGAAATTGCATTTGTTCAATCACACATTGACATATATCCATTCACTTAGTTGAATCCTACAGTAATCATTCATTCACATATTTCCATTTACATCATTACCATAAACATATAATTTACATTCATCAATTGGAATTTACATAACATATAAGTCCATACATCATCCATATCATTAAAACACATACATCACATGTCGCATTATTCATAAACATATAGTCACATATCAAGAAATTTATCATAAACATAGAATCAAAACATTATGGATCCATATATAATATCATCATAACATAATATCATCATGGCATATAAGCATAAAATAACCATCATAGTTGCATACATCACATGACATATAAAATGCATCATAATAATCATCATAATAAAAGCATATAATCCACACATAATTCATCATCACACAACATATATCAGATATTTTGCATAAAAATTGCATCATATATATATATATATAATCTCAAAAAAATCATGTCATAGGAAAAAGTCATGAGATATCCCAAAAATAGAGCTCGCAAGATTGATGGTAAAAATATAAAGTGTCATAAAATAATGTCTATAACATGATAATAAGATAACAATGTCAAATGCCCCTAAGCTAAACTCTCCTCATCCCCTTGAGGGGAAGATCGAGGTGACTGATGCTTGGTGAACTGCTACTGATGCCATCATGGTAATGGAAAGTTGAGTCTATTAAGTAGATGGATCTCTCATTGGAGGCTAACTGTGCTCTATCCTATGCTTTGAACTAGATGACCCATGGCTATGGCTAGATATATGCATTGAGTAATGCCTATGAGAATGGTGGGATCTGTGTCCTGATGAATTCTCTAAAGAAGTAGATCCACCCACACTACTTTGGCTACAACTATTGTGAGTGTGGCTTCTACTCCTTGATCATATCCTTGTCTTGCTATATGATCTAGACAACCATGGCTCCCTATGATTAGTTACCACTTACCTCTCATATAACATGCAATACTGACCCCTACTCGTGCTTACCATGGCTAGCTCCCTGGTAACATCTGTAACTAGCCATGTGCATAGCTATGTGAACTCTAAAAACTAGCTCTCTGTCTCTTATTGCCAAATCACTACCCGATCTCTCTCAATGCTTGTAACATCAAGCTCAGCCCATAGGGATCTAATATTTGCAATGGCCTCATCTAGTCTCCTCTACATGTCTATTAGTCTTTGGTCCACTATGGTATTTCGTGGCAATGGAGGAACCCCGAATATATCTAGTTCTTCGTCTATTGTCCTCTCTCAAAGCTTCCTCTATGCCTCATCCATTTCATCCCCAATATCTCATCATCATCATCACTAACTCCCTCCTCTCCTCCCCTAACATCCAAATCCTCCTCTACTACATGCACCTCATGTCTCTCCTCCTCCTATCTCCCCTCTACCTTTTGATATATCTCCTCCTCCTACCTCACCTCCTCCTACCTAACGTCTGCCTCTAGTTGTCTCTCCTCCTCCTACCTCACCTCCTCCTATCTCACCTCCTCCTACCTAGGCCCCTCATCTCTATCCTCCTCCTCTAGCACCTTAGAAATAAAATCTATGGCAACCCTCTCAACTCACTATCTAACCCTCTTGTCCTCCTATCATCACCACCACCATCTCCCTCATCATCTCCTCCTTCATCTCCACCACCTCTCCCCCATATCCTCTCCCCCTTTCTCCTTAGCCCCCATCTCTCCCTCTACCCCTACCTCTCTGGCCTCCTCACTACACCCACAATATAACTAATATGTGATGAAAAGGTGCAGGTCCATTGAGATCCCTCAAGGGAATATGTCTATGTTGTTTCCACCACAATTCAAAATTTGTAGTCATCCCTAGATCTACATGACCCCCACTCTAACCCCATGGTTGTACCACCAAACCATCTATGTACTATTTGTAAAATAGTATTGATATGGCGAGACCCCACATAGGCTCTCATGATGATCTAGCATACTTTGCAGTCCCCATAGGCACACTATGCTGCTCCCTGAACTAACGTAGTACCCGCTGGGGTAGGTACATCTTGATGATGAGTTGTGATTGTATAGTGTGACCAGTAAAATATCAAAACTATCTACAAAATGGAAAATGATCACCCTCATCATCACATTGCATGCAATACCTATATGGCCTCCAGACAAATGAATTCATGGTGTCTACTCAATGCTGCTAGAATCTAGTCTCTTTGTCTCTCATCTACTAAAGAGCACCCACATATAAGAACACATATGGCATACCCTGAGCTAATTGTGGCCACTTAATAGGTGGGTGAAGGATATGAATGTGCTCCCAAGCCCGAATAATAAGAAATTTCATGCCACCTATCTCACCTTCTCCTACCTAGGCCCCTCATCTCTCTCCTCCTCCTCTAGCACCTCAAAAATAACATCTATGGCAACCCTCTCAACTCACTATCTAACCCTCATATCCTCCTATTGTTACCACCACCATCTCCCTCATCGTCTCCTCCTTCATCTCCACCACCTCTCCCCCATATCCTCTCCCCCTTTCTCCTTAGCCTCCATCTCTCCCTCTACCCCTACCTCTCTGGCCTCCTCACTACACCCACAATATAACTAATATGTGAGGAATAGGTGCGGGTCCATTGAGATCCCTCAAGGGAATATGTCTATGTTGTTTCCACCACAATTCAAAATTTGTAGTCATCCCTAGATCTACATGACCTCCACTCTAACCCCATGGTTGTACCACCAACCCATCTATGTACTATTTATAAAATGGTATTGATATGGTGAGACCCCACATAGGCTCTCATGATGATCTAGCATACTTTGCAGTCCCCATA